>RJWH01004911.1:0-91899 GCA_004363575.1 Solenodon paradoxus | reverse complement strand
AAACTTTTAAAGTGTGGTCTTCGCAGTCAGTTGATTAAAGTACAGATGGTGAGACAGGTCATTAGGGTTATGGATATCCAAAAATTTTAAGCCTAAAACAATAGATGACATTTACTCTGCTGTTTAAATCTGCTGTTTAAAACTATAGCAGGAACTTAGAAGGAAGAAGAGACTGTGAGTCAAGCCTCAAAATCTTCAAAGAATGAATTAGGGCAACCAGGAAATTAATACAGTTAGAAGGCATAACACTATAAAGGAGAACAAACTTTTTCATGGGAGGGGAAGAGTAAGGTCCTTTATATAATGTTTGCTACATACATCGATAAGCAAAGACTAGCTGTAAGATCACAGAGGATGCCAAGTATAAGAAGGTTTAGCACTGGCATGCAACTGGTGACTGTGGCATAGACCTTATAAAGTCCAAGGACTTGGGGTCAAGACCTGGAGCTGGGGGAAATAACCAAAATAAATAAATAAATAAAAGTCCTCCCTCCCTCCCTCCCCTTCTTTCTCCTCTCACTTCTTTCCTCTCTTAAAAAAAAAACACATAGGATTATTTTCCATATAGAACCAACAGCAAAGTCAAATGAATGGATACACATCAAAGGTGCTTCAGAACAGGATTTGGATAATGATGTTAGAGAGTCAAAAGTCATCTTGAGCTTTGTACCCCAGTCAACTAAGATGATATGATACATTGAAAGAAATAAGGAAGACATAAAGGTCTTCTTTTCTCAAAAGAGATAAAAGGATAATACAGAGACAAAAGAGGTTAGTTTTGTATTTGAAATATAAGTGGTAGGATATTCTATAGGTATTAGGACTAGAATTCTTGATATATTTATAGAGTTTAGTACATTGTTTTTTATAAAGTAGATACCTAAAAATTTCAGTTGACTATTAGAAACAAACACAACAACAAAAGGTTTGGAGTACTACTGGAAGAGGTATAGCTGCAGCCAGTGAAACAATTTATTATGAAGGAGGTAGCCTTAACAAGTTAACACACGACATAAATATAGAAAGTCTAAAATATAAGACTAACTGCAGAACCATTAGGGGGATATGAAAATAAAGGAGTACTAGCCAAAAAAGCATAGAAGGAATTGTCAGAAAGGAGTTATAAAATAACATGATGATGAAGTTTCCAGAAATAATTAGCTAAGAGTATCAAATAATATTTTGGAGTTGTCTGAAATAGTACATCATTTATTTAGCATTTTTTCATTAAAATTACTAGTACTTTTGAAACCAAATAGAACCAAATTCCTTCCATACTTTCTGAAGACTAACAAAAATATGATAACTGATAGTCTTCATTTACTAGCCTAAGGATCTCTTCCCCTTACCAGACCTTTAATATAAAGCTTCTTTTTCTGGGAATAAGAATTCATACCTGGGGAGACTGGTTGGAAGATGGCAGACTGTTAAGATCTCAAGCTCACTTCCTTTCCACAGACACACAAAAAAATACGCCAATTTAACAACTACAACCTTTGAAAAGGAACAGGGATTAGGAACTCCAAAAAAGAGAAAGGATACAAATCTTCATAAATGGTAGGAAAAGCTGATCCTTCTTGGTATCGTGCTGCTCTGTTCAAAGACCCTGGGGTCCATAGGGAAAGACCAGTGGTAGAGAGCTGAAGAGTTTGCCTTGTGAGCAGGTGTCATCACCCTAGGAGCTGACCTTCATTTGATGAACCAAACACCTCTGTGTGGGGTAGAAAGAGGGATAGCTTCCTTGTGAACTGTGACACTGCTTCTGCATGGTGCGGGTACTGGAGGCTAACATTATAGGAGGGCTCCAGGGTGAAATGCCTGTACTCTCCACCATTAGTACACTTGTCCTGGGCTGTTGGTGCTCAGAGTTGTTATTCTCTAGGCTGTCAGAGACAGCTAGCTAGGTCTGTAACATATAGCTGTGTGATTCCTGGCAAAGAGTATTCCGTTTTCCAGCTCTCTGAGGGAAGATTATTGGAGAAGCTCCACTAAAACAACAGTTTCTGCCTGCTTGGGGCTACTGGTTAAACAGCTCTGCTATCTGTTTGGTACTTCCTAGAGCTTCCACATCTAGACCCCAGGGCTTGTTTGCTTCTCCCTGCTGCTCCGCTGGAGGACTGAGGGATTTTTATATGGGAGTATGCTTTGCAGGGACCAGTTCCCAACTCTCTCTAGTGGCCTCTGTCCCTCTCCTTGTGTGTTTTTGCTCCTACCAGTGACTCTTGGAAAACCTCTGCAATTCCTACCCCAACTTCAACCTTGTAGGCTGAACTCTTGGGCCTCAACATAGTGCTGGCTCTAGAGCTTCAAAAATTCTGATCAGTATGATGATAATAGCATAAAACTAGAAATCAACAAAAAGCTGAAAAATTCGAGTATACGTGGAATCTAAAAAACATGCATCTGAATGACTTTTGGGTAAGAGAAGAAGTCAACGAGAAATTCAAAGGTATTCGGAGAAAAATTAGAATGAAGACAAAAGCTATCAGTACTTACAAGATGCAGCGAAAGCAATACTAAGAAGGAAGTTTATTGCAATCCAGGCCTATCTCCCAAAATAAGGAAAATCACAAATAAACTTGTGTCACACCTAAAGCAACTAGAAAAAGAGGAACAATTGAAGCCAAAAACCTGTAAAAAGAAGGAAATAATAATTCAAGTAGAAATAAATAAAATTAAATTAAAAAAGACAATACAGAAGATTAATGAAACTAAAAGCTGGTTTTTTGAAAAAATAAAATTGACAAACTTCTGGCTAGGCTAAGAAAAGAAAATAATACTCCCATAACTAGGATCAGAAATGAAAGGGGAGATGTTATAACAGCTACCTCAGAAATACAAAGCATCATAAGATACTATGAACAGCTGTAAGTCAATAAACTGGACAACCTGGAGGACACGGAAAGATTTTTAGACAAATACAGTTTACCAATACTGAATTGGGAAGAAAAGGGAAACATGAATAGAATTACCACAAACATGAAAACTGAATAATCAAAAGTCTCACAAAAATAAAAGCCCAGGACCAGATGCCTTTACTAGTGCGTTTTACCAAATGTTCAGAGAAGAATTAACACCTATACTTCTCAAATGTTTCCCAAAAACTGAAGAACAGGGAATGCTTCCACTTTCCATGAGTCCAACATTACATTAATACTGAAAGGAGACAAAGACATCATAAAATAAGAAAATTACAGAACAATTTCTCTGATGAACATAGATGCAAAAATCCTCAACAAAACAGTAGCAAACCGAATCCAACAATACATCAAAAGAATCATCTATCATGAACAAATAGGATTTATCCTAGGGATGAAAGGACGGTTCAAAATACATGCATCTATCAATGTAATACACCATATCAACAAAAGCAAGGGAAAAATCACATGATCATATCAATAGATGCAGAGAAAGCATTTGACAAGATTCAGCACCCATTTGTGATAAAAAAAAAAAACCTCTATATAAAATTGGGATAGAAGGATCATACCTAAACGTAGTAAATGCCATATATGATAAGTCAACAGCCAACATCAAAATCAATTGTGAAAAATTTAAAGTATTTTCTCTAAGATTAGGAAAGAGACAGGGCTGTCCACTCTGGCCACTGCTACTTAACCATTGCACTAGAGAGGCTAGCCAGAGCAGTCAGGCAATAAAAAATAAAACGAATGCAAATTGGAAAAGAAGGAAAACTCTATTTGCAAATGACATTATAATATATGAAGGAAACCCTACACATTCCACAAAAAAACTACAAGAATTAATGAACATAGTACAGACTACAAAATCAGTCTACAAAAATCAACTGCATCTTTATGTGCAAAAATGTGACAGAAGAGGATAAAATGAAGAAAACGTCCCCATTTCAATATAAACAAAAAGAATCACATACCTTAGAATATATATAACAAAGGAGGTGAAAGACCAATACAATGAAAACTATAAGACATGGCTAAAAGAAAGAGAGAAAGATACAAAGAGGTAGAAAGATACTCCATGTTCTTGGTTATGAACAATCAACATTGTTAAAATGGGCCATTATACCGAAAGCAATATATAGATTTACACCAATCCCCATTGAAATTCCACTGCATTTTTCAAGGAAATAGAATAAACCATTTTAAAATTTGTATGGAATCACACAAAACCCCGAATAGCCAAATCAATCATGAGAAAAAAGAACAAAAGTTGAAGTATCACATTCCCAGATGTTGAGATATATTACAAAGCCATAGTGATTAAAACTATGTGGTATTGGAATAAAAACAGAAACACAGATCTGTGAAATAGAACAATCTCCAGAAATAGACTCACACATACAGTTAACTTATGAGAAAGAGCGTATGATAGAGAAAGGAGTATCTTTTCAGCAAATGGTGTTGGGAAAACTGCACAGCCACATGCAAAAGAATGAATCTAGACTACCTTCTAACATCATACAGAAAAATTCAAAATGAATTAGAAACTTAGATACAAGAATGGAAACCAAAAAATACTTGGAAGAAAATATATGTTCCATGACATCAGCCTTAGGGAGGTCTTGGAGCACTCAACTCTAGTGGCAAGAGAAATAAAAACAAAAATAAACAAATGGGACTAGATGAAACTAAAAGTTTCTGCAAAGCAAAACCAAAATGAAAAGGCATCTTATTGAAAGGAAGAAGACATTTGCATATCGTATCAAGAGCTTAATATCCAAAATACATAAAGAACTCATGACTTAAAAACAGGAAAACAACACGATCAAAAAACATGTACAAGAAGTGAGTAGACATTTCTCCAAATAAAACATAGAGATGGCCAGCAACACATGAAATGATATCCCTCTTTCCCTGTTATTAGGGAAATTCAAATCAAAACAACAATGAGATATCACCTTACACCTGTAAGAATGGCTATTATCCAAAAGACTGGAAACAATGAATGATGGAAAGGATTTGGAGAAAAGAACACTTTTACACTGTTGGTGGAAGTGTAAGCTGGTGCAACCTTAATGGAAAGCAATATGAAATTCCCCAAAAATGGTAATAAAAATTCCATATGATCCCATTGACCTTCTCTGAGTATCTACCCCCTAGATACAGAAAAACTAATTCAAAGAGATATATTCACCACCATGTTTACTGCAACATTATTTACATTAGCCAAGAATTGGAAACTAAGCGCCCATTATCAGATGAATGAATAAAGAAGATATGATATATAAGCATAATGAAAAACTACACAGCCCTAAAACAAATGAAATCCTGTGATTTGTGGCAACATGGATGGTATTAGAGTGAATCATGTTAAGTGAAATGAGTCAGAATTAGAAAGACAGATACCAGCTCATCTCATTCATATGTAGAATATAAAGAAATAAAACAAAGGAACAGACAAAACAAAAAATCTAGCCCATTGACAGTAACAATAGAACTGATGTTACCAGAATAGAAGGGGGTGGGCAGCAGAAGCAAGTGGTGGTAGTTGCCATCAGTGGTGAAGGATTTTTGGTTATTTGGTGGTTGGTATGCTGTGTTTTCATATAAACTGTGAATGTACACATATGAGCTTCTATTATTTTGTAAATAAGTTCCCTCAACGAAAATTAAAAAATTAAGTGGAAGAAAAAAAGAATACATACCTTGGACCACAACATCTGGCTTTGGTACAGTAGAAAACCTACGATTCAGGGGATCAATTTCTCCAGGAGCTAAAAATCCCTTAAAATCCCATAAAAAGAGAAATTATTATATACATTAAAAAAGCTAAACTTTGAGGAGAAATGCCATAGCAGTGCCACACCTTTCACCATAATGTGTGAGAGGCAGGTATAGACGGAGACAAATACCTTCACTGCATGAAAATATCTGAACTCCCTCAATTCCCATCCAAATTAATTTTATTTAGAGTTAATTTATAGTGCCTACCACAAATCCTTTTCGGGAAATAGACGAGGCATAAATGATAAATAGACAGAAAGCTTTCTGCTCATTTCCCCACCTTCTCTGGATGTACATGACTAGACTATCAAACCACAATGTTTATTATTATAATGTAAGTCATCAGTCTTGTTGTTTTCTTATTATTTGACTATCTGCTATATTTTCTGCTCAGAAAATAATCTTTTGACCTGACTTGAGTTTCTGTACTTTATAATTGGAATGAACTCAGTTATTTTGCCCTGAAGAATACCATTCATCTTCCTTTTCATAGTGTTTAATTTATTCTAATTGAATAAAAAAGTTACCATGTAAGGGCTGATTTAAACAAATTGTTCTAACCATTATTGCAAGATTCACATTAATGTCAACTAAAGATAATCAACCAGCCATGGCTACAGTGGAAAAAAAGCCCAAATAGAAACTGCTGAAGAAAAGTCATATATAAGCAGATCAAAAAGTCTGGCTCAGAAAGGATAAAGTCCCATGTTAGATCTGATCCTCTAAGAGCCTGGGTTATAGCTTACCATAATAACCTACAATGGGGAAATAGATTTGAAAACAAATCTGGCCAAAAAGAAACAAATTCTCAAGTGCTTCATTATAAGAGCTGTTACAACACAATAGGATACCAGGAACATTTATAGAGTTATTTGCCAGAAACAAAAACTATGATGTTCCCAAACACTTATCGGGGTGTCTAAAATTATCTTGTTTATTAAATTAAATAATGAAACATTATGCCGCTGGCAAAAGTTGACACTTAAAATATATTATCAGTCATTATTATCTAAGCACAACTACAGTCATCAGTCAACAGGAAAGACACTAGGGGGCCATTTTAAAAGGTAAAGATCTGGGGCCTGATCCCAGAGCAGCTCCAAGAAAAAGTGCCAAAGTAAGGATCCATGAGCAGCATGAGAAGCACAGTTGCCAGAGTGAAAGATTTTTGTCATGGCTTGGCCATGTTCCCATTCTAAGGACAATGGAGAAAAAAATCTATAATTACTTTTAATCTATAATTAAGGTAGAATACAGAAGGCAAATGACATATCCTAAAGATTTAACAGCTACTCACAAATCTGACTGTCATGGTGACTAAGGCAGAAAAAGAACAGAAAACCTTGACATTTCCTCTTACCTCTGCCATCAAGTTTCCTAAGATGTATAGAGACTGACCCCACATATGCGGCAACTTGCCCATGGGAACTCGGTCCACAGTGTGAGGATTTTGATATTCTTCATCAACCTAAAAGAAAAGAGGCCACATGAGGGGTAATAACAAAGTTTAATATACTAGACAAGAAGGATGAATCTGGATTGTGATTCATATCCTACAAAAGGTCATATATGCAATGCACTGAAAAGTCAAGCACTGTGACTATAAGTGAAACGCTAAGTATAGGACAGGGCTCCACCATCTGTGTGTACATAGAAAACACCTGAGGATTATCCAAAGGCAGATTCTGATCTGGTAGGTGTGGCAGAGTCTGGAATCTGCATTTCTAACAGGCTCTCAGGTGCTGCTGCTGCTGCTATTGTTGGAGCTTATTCCACCCATCCCCACCAGAATGGAAGACTGCCTATCTCCAGTAGTTAATGTTCTTTTGCAATGGAGAAGAGGAGCAATGGAATTCTGACTGGCCTTTTGGAGAAAGAGAGACAGAATATTCTTCATTTTCCAAGCCATATCTACCCAAACGATCTCAGCTTACAGGCCTCAAAGCAGAAAATACCAAATCCTGAAAGTACCCACAGATCATCACTCTAGTTGTGCCTAATGATTCCTATATCATTCTCAACCCTTTTAAAAACCAGATCTCTGAACAATTTATTTTTAAAACTGAGATATGGCTGACAGAAAAAAGAGTTACATAATTTTAATGTATGCGTCTTGGTGAGTTGAGGATAAATATACACCTATGAAACCACCACTTTAAGGTTTGGTCTTGCCTTTGTCTCACTATGTAAAGTGCCATAATTGAAACTGTTTTAAACTGTATTTTCAAAGGAATAAGATCATATTTCAATTGTTCGATACCAAAAGACAAATTTTTAGAACATTAAAATAAGAATATTAAAAAATATTTGACTCAAATGAAGTAGTCCTATCAAGATACTGCTCCTCTTCTCCTGGCTCCATTTTATGGCACTTTCCAGCTCACCTTGTCAGGAGGCACACTGTACAGCTCTGGCAGAAGTGGGACTCCATTTTTGCCCTTGATGAGGACTGCTTCAAGAGCCTCTCTATACTCTTGAATCTGTACATAAAAGGAGAAAAACATCACAGAGTTCCCTTTGAGAATCTCAGGGAGGGCTGTAGTCTGAGAAGGTCCTATTACAAACAAACGTATTCATGTAATAAAAAGGTGAAAAAGGAAGTAGTGTACTCAGTGCTTATTGCAGGCCAGATACCGTGTTAGGAGTTTTGTATACTTTTGTGCATTTAATTTTAATAACCATCCAAGGAGGTATGTGTAATTAGTCTTTTTATAGTGAAATTAAGGCTCTAAAAGGTCACACAGTGAGTACAAGTGTGAGTCCAGATTTGACCCCAATCAGTCTTCCTTCATACATTTGTTTTTATTCATTATGCACCACTCTAAGTAGAGTTTCTTGACTTCCCATTTAAAGGCTTTTAAAGCTGCATTTTACCAGAAGAGAAGTGTGGGGGGGGGGTGCGGATATCAGGTAATAAGGCTTAATTATATGATGAAGGATGGAATTGGATTGTTGGTGGCACAATTAATGTATTACATACATTTGTTGATTTAGATGATGCTCATCTTAAACCTACATGTGTTATAATGAAATGTGCCCTCAATGTAATTTTAAAACTGCATTTTATCTATCAAATTAAGTTTATATTATGGTCAAGTTTACATTGTTTGATTTAACGATTGATGCAGATTAGCAATACATAAAAAGTAAAATTAAAAAATAATATAATTCATGGCAGAAAAATAATTCTGCTATAAAAGTTGTTCTGAAAGCATCTATTTATTCCAATGCATCTGATATATTAGAAAACATTTGAGCATAACATGAAATTTATATCTGCTTATGCACAATTTCTTGGTGAGAACACACTCAGCAGAACTGAACTCTGTAAAGAAATACAAAACACACACAGGCACACACCTCAGGAGGCCAAAGAACCAAACTCATCCACAGATAGTGTTAGAACTTTCTAATTTCAGCCAGTCCTCCTTTCACCACCTCATAATAACTCTCAATTGCCACCTTATCACGGTTACCCTTGCTGCATGCCTCTGTGCCTATCCTTCTCCTTAATTTTCTCCTCCTTCCTCTCAGACTATTTTTCATTTTTCCTCTCTGTTCTATGTTTTTTTGTCTTTTCTTGTACTCTCTTGCTATCCATTTTTTGTTCTTTTCCTTTCACACAGTGTGGTAGGCTTAGGGTTTGGGGTAGGTAAGCTGGTGGGAACATGGGTGCACACAAATACCAGCAAACTTCAGGTCTTTTTCAAGGTACAAGTGCCATATCTACTGTGGTATTTATGAATTTCTTAACATTCAGCATATATAAAGATGTGATGCTATTTTTATTATCATTTCATATACATTGCTAACAGACTTTCAAGTGTGGTGCCTATATCTCCATTTTTCCTTAAGTCCTATAGATTTTGATTCTTGAATGTACTGATCATAAGCATTTTTAAGGAGTATATATGTCTTACTATAGTTGAACTGACTTTACTTACAAGAAGTCTTTCGCTGTAAAATTTGAAGAATGTTAGGGTTATGCTCCTCTTCAATAAATACGGAAATACTACTTTCATCAAATGTACAGAGAAACTGAAGAAGTCAATGACAGTATTTGGGCTACTCAATATTCAGTAGTGAAGCCAGAAAAAGGAAACAAAAAGGAATCCAATCTCCTAACTCTAGTTGTCTTAGTGTCCTCAGTCTTCAGAACACAACTCTGTCTCCTCCCAATTAGGAAGACTTCTATTTGGACACAGGGTTGGCACAGCCATTAACTGAGAGAAGATTAAAAAAAATGTTCTACTTAAAATTTCTTTATCTGGCATATATTACCTGTTCCGTATTGCCACTGAAAATTCCATCAAGGATAAAGTATGTCCAGAACAATGGCCATTCGCATTCAATGTTTTCGAACAATTTCAGCTCAGCTGGTTCATAATACAGACGACTGGGATCCTGGTAAAAAATAAAATAAATACAATCTGTTTTAACACTTTGAGATCAGACATGCATCTTTAGTTCATAGATACTACAATACATCCTTTTACTGATAGCTTGTTTCAGAAAAGGCATCCAGGAAAGGTATAGCATGTATGTATTTCCTCTCCTAGCACGTAGTCTGTGATGTGACTATAAGTAGTAGAACTGGGATAAAAGTGATAATACAGGGGTATGAAGAAATAAAATTTTCAATAAAGGTGAGTTTGGTTTTATACATGCTAAGTTTGAGGTGGTAGCAGAATGTGTAAATATAAATGTTCAGAAGAACAGCAAGATATGAGGAGTTTGGATTTATCCTCATAGAGATGACACATATATCATAAATTATAGATAAAGTATCTTTATATAAAGAACAAATGGCCCAAGAAAAGAATCTTGGCAAACACTATAATTTAGTGATGAAAGGACAAAAAGACACTACTTAGGATAATGTAATAATGGTGAAATTAAAACAGGGAAAGAATTTTAAGAAACACAGGCGTAGGTAACAGCAATATACTAAAGAGAAGTCAAGGAGAATGTCGAGAAAAGGCTATTGATTGGTCATTTAGGGGATTACAGTGATGTTTCAGAGCATAATTTTAATAGATTGGTAAGGACAGAAGTCAAAATTCAGGAAGGAAGACTAAAGTAGAAGAGAGAATGTAGACCAGAAGAGTTTTAGTTCAATGAATAAAACAAAATTATAATGTTTTTCTTAAATTTCAATTTCTTTTTAAACTTGGTATCAGCGATGTTATATTATTTCCCTTGTTCACATTGCTATAATCATTTTAAGGTATTGAAACTGAATCTGTCTTAATTTACACCACCACCACCACCAGAATTCCAGTGTCCTTTACTATCACCTTTGCCCCTTTTCTCCAGCCCTGTCCAAAAACCACAGTCCTGTGTTCTGCCATTTTTGTTGGGATTTATATCTTTGTTTCATTTCATTACATTTCACATATGATTGAGATCATACTGTATTTCTCTTTTTCTTTCTGACTTATTTTGCATAACATGATCCCCTCTAATTCCATGCAGATTGTCGCAAAGGGCACAATTTCATTTTTTGTTTTTTGGTAACAGCAGCACAGAATTCCATTGAATATATAAACCATAGTTTCTTTGTCCAGTTATCTGTTGATGGGGATTTAGGTTGTTTCCATCTCTTGGACATTGTGAACTGTGTTGCTATGAACAAAGGGGTACAGATGTTTTTTCTGATTAGAGATTTTGCATCTTCTGGCTATAGGTCCAGGAATGGGCTACTGGATCAAATGGTTGATTCATCTTTATTTCTTAGAGGAATCTCTAAACTGTTTTCCAAAAAGGTTGCACAAATTTTCATTCCCACTAACAGTACAGGAGGGTTCCTTTTCCTCCAACCCCCCTGCAACACCTGATCTTTTTGTTGATATAGGCCACTCTTACTGGTGTGAAGTGGTATATCATTGTAGTTTTACTTGCATTTCTTTGATGAATAATGTAGAACATTTTTTCAGGTATCTGTAGGCATATGCGTGTCTTCTACAGATAGGAGTCTGTTCAGTTCTTTTGTCCACTTTTGAGTTGATCCTTTATCTTATTGTTGAGGTGTGTGTATTATTTATATATTTTGGAGATTAAGTTCTTATTCTATGTATGTTGTGTAAATATCTTCTCCAATTTCTTGAGTTGCCTTTTTGTTTTAGTGGTGGTTGCTTTTGCCGTGCAGAAACTTTTTAAGTTTAATGTAGTCCCAATTTTTTAGTTTTGCTTTGGTTTCTTTCACTGCTGTTGTTCCTTCCACAAAGACATCTTTGAGGTAGAGGTCATGGAATGTTTTTCCCCCATTTTCTTTTAAGCATTCTATGGTTTCAGGTCTTATGTCCAGATATTTGATCCATTTTTAATTAACTTTTGTGTATGATGCTAATGAATAATCTAGTTTAATTTTTTTGCAGATGTCTTTCCAGTTTTTCCAACGCCATTTGTTGAACAGACTTTCCTTCCTCCATTGTATGCTCCTGACTTCTTTTGTCACAGATTAACTGTCCATATAAGTATGGCTTTATTTCTGGGCTCTCAATTTGATTCCATTTATCAGAGTGTCTGTTTTTGTTTTTATGCTGATTGCTCTGTAGCATATAGCTTTAAGTCAGGGACTGTGACTCCTCCGCAGTTGTTTTCTTCTTAGAATAGCTTTGGCTATTTAGGTCTTTTGTGGCTGCATACAAAACAAACTTTAGTATTGTATGCTGTATTTTCTTTAAAAATATCCCTAGGATTTTGATGGGAGTTCCATTAAAGCCATATATTCCTTTGTATAGAATGGCCATTTTTACAATGTTGATTCTTCCAACTCATAAACATAGAATGTTTTTCCATCTCTTTGTGTCTTCTATTTCTTTTGTCAAGGTCCTGTAGTTTTCAGTATAAGGTCATTCATCTCCTTGGTTAAGTTTATTCTGAGGTATTTGATCTTTCTTGCTGCGATTGTGAATGGGATTTCTTAATTTCTTTTTCCTCTACTTCACTGTTTGCATATAGGAATGCTACTGATTTTTATGTGTTGATTTTATATCCTGCTACTTTACTTTTATTCATTTATAGTGTCTAGAAGTTTTTTGGTGGAATCTTTAGAATTTTCTATGTATAGTATCATGTCATCTGCAAATAATGATAGCTTTATTTCTTCTTTTCCAATTTGGAATCATTTACTGTACTTTTCTTTCCTCATTGCCATGGCCAAGACTTCTAGAACTATGCTGAATAGTAGTGGTGACAGGAGCCACACTTGTCTTGTTCCAGATCTTAGGGGGAAAGCTCTCAGTTTTCACCACTTATTTTGATGTTGACTGTGGGTTTGTCATATATTGCTTTTATTATGTTGAGCTATGTGCTTTTTATGACTATTTTGGAGAGGATTTCTATCATGAATGGATGTTAAATCTCGTCCAATGCTTTTTTCTATATCTATTGACAGATTATATGGGTTTTTATTTTCACTTGATTGATGTGGTGCATCACATTGACTGATTTGCATATGCTTACCCATCCTTTGATCCCTGGAATAAACTCACTGTGTCGTGATACATAATTTTTTGATGTGCTATTGAATTCTATTTACCAAAATTATGCTGAGGATTTTTGCATCTATATTTATCAGTGATATTGGTTATGTAGTTTTTTTGGTGCTGCCTTTGTCTATTATGGAATAAGGGTAATACTGGACTCATAAAATACACCTGGGAGTTCTCCCTCCTCTTCAACTTTGTGGAAGAGTTTCAGGACGATGGGGATTATTTCTTCTTTGAATACTTGGTAGAAATCACTAGTGAAGCCATCAGGACCCGGGCTCTTGTTTTTGGGGAGATTTCTCATTACTGCTTCAATGTCTATACATGTAATTGGTCTGTTTTAGTTGTCTGTGTCCTTCTGGTTCAGTTTTGGGTGGTTATAGGATTCTAGAAATCTCTTCCTTCATGAGTGACAAATTTGTTAGCATGTAAGTGTTCAGAATAGTCTCTCATGATACTTTGTATTTCTTTGATGTCATCTGTAATGGCTCCTTTATCATTTCTGATGTTTATTACTATTTCTTCTCTTTCTTTGTGATTCTAGCTAGGGGTATATCATTTTGTTTTTATATTCAAAGAACCAGCACTTTTAATTCATTGATCATTTGGACAAGTCTTTGTCTTTTCAATCTAATTTCTACTCTAAATTTTTTTATTATTTCTTTCTTCTGCTGATTTTTGGTTTTGATAGTTCCTCCCTTTCTAGTTCCCTCAGGTGTGTGGTTTGAAATTAAATTTGGGCTCTCTCTTGGTTTCTGATGTGCACTTGTATGGCTATAAACTTTCATCTCAGAGCTGCTTTGGACACATCCTATATGTTCTGGTAGCTCATCTCTGAATTTTCATTTGTTGCATAAGTCAATTTAATCTGTTATCCAGGATTTGTTCAGAATCATGCTGCTCTATCTCCATATCTTTGTCACTCTTCCCGTTTTGTCCTTTTGGTTCATTTCTAATTTCATCCCCTTGTGGTCAGAGAAAATTCTTTGCATAATTTCCATTTTGCTAAATTTGCTAATACTTGCTTTGAGTGTCAGGATATGTTCTACCCTTGAGTGTTTCATGTACACTTGAGAAAAATGTATACTCTTTTTATTGGGGCAGAATATTCTGTAAATGTCTATTAGGTCCATATGAACTATTGTTTCAATTAGGGTTCTTATTTCTTTATTGATTTTCTGTCTCGATGATCTATCTATTCATGCAAGTGGAGTGCTGAAGTCTGCTGCTATTATTGTATTACTGTCAATATCAGCCTTTAGTTCTGTCAGCAATTGTTTTATATATTTATATGGTGCTATATTGGGTGCATATAAGTTGATGATAGCTATTTCTTCTTGATGAATATCTCCTTTGACCATTATGTAATATCTTTCCTTGCCTCATGATACTTTTTAGTTGGAAGTTTGTCTGGTCTGATATTAGTATTGCAGTTCCTGATTTCCTTTCATCTCTGTTTCTTTGATATATTTTTCTGTCGTCCTTACTATGTTTATTTTTTGATCTGATAGGAGTTTCCTGTATGCATAATATTGAGGGGTCCTGTATTCAGATCCACCTAGCCACATTATGTCTTTTGACAGCTGAGTTCGGTGGATTCACATTTAGGGTGATGACTGAAATGTAGGGCTTTATTATTGTCATTTGAGCCTTTGTTTTCTCTGACAGTTGCTTCATTTCCTATGTGTTTAAATTCTTTCTTTCTTTTGGACAGTTTTCAGTGTCTATTCTGTCTCTTTTGCCTAATTCCCTAGTATATATCATTAGAACTGGGTTTTGTGGCTGATTCATGGATCGTCTCTAACTCTACTGCAGTATGAGTGTCTTTTATGGGCTGATGCCATACCATATTTATGTATTTGTACAGGATCCTTGTTTTTCTTTCCCTCTTTAGTGCTTTTTGTCCTCTACCATTGGTCTTATCTTTGTTTCTGCCTTTGCTTTCCTGTTGACCACCATTCTTGAGGCTTGGTGACTCTCTGTTTTTGTTTTCCTTATTGAAGGGCCCCTTTCAAGATTTCTTAAGAGACAGGCTTTGTGACTGAAAATTTCATTAATCTTTGTTTGTCATTGAAAAATTACTTCTCCATCGTATCTGAATAATAATTTTTCAGGGTAGAGTATTCTTGGCTGGTAGTTTTTGACTTTTAGTATTTTAAATATGTTACTTGAAAATGACGTTTCACTGTCTCCTGGTCTGCAGTGTTTCTTTTGAGACGTCTGATGATAACTTGATGGACGTGCCTTTGTAGGTTACAATGATGTGGCAGGTGCTAGCTTCTTGATTTCAGTGGGGATAAGGGTGGTTCTGCTCTCTAGGGTAACCTTTAGTGGCGAACCCCTGATACTGTTTCAGGTGGTGTTTTCAGACTTTGCAGCTCTCCAGTGCAGGGGGATTCACAAGTACAGTCTGTGAGGACAGCTATCTGGTAGACCAATTATATGCTTTAAAATCTCTGGGTATGGTTTGAGGCACTGTAGAGGTCTGCAGGTACTGAGGCTTAGCAGGTACTTATTACTGGCAGTTGTTGAGCAGGGTAGGGGTTAGTTGACCAGGGGAGCAAGGGCTTAGCCAGTGCAGGTTTCAGGCCACTGAAGCCTTATGGGTTGTGGTTCTAGGCCACTACAGCATGGGGTCGGTGATCTGTCATGGGTCCCTGGGAGCAGAGGCCTAGGATGAGGTAGTGGAATGATGAAGCCTAGAGTGAAGTGTTCTATAATCTTGGGAGGGGAAGGGCATGTAGTCTCGACCTGTAGGAGGGAGGGAGTATTGTCTCCTTGGCTCAGCTGGTGGCAGACCTAGGGCCTTTTCTAGTCTGCTAGGGCTGGAGGTGGGGCCCATGCAGCCTTTTCCAGTGGACTTGGGCAGGGGGAGGTCCCTATAGTCTCCTTGGATCAGTTCCCACTGGAGGAGGACCTTAAGGTCTCCTTGGGTAGGCCAAGAGAGGGACTCTGTGGCCTCTTCAGGCCAACTTGGGCTAGAGACTGGGCCCTATGGCCTCTTCATGTGACAGCAGGCAGATCAGGATTGGGCAATCTCCCACAGTCATTTTGGGCCCATGTACCCTCCAAGGGTCTGCCTGGATTGGGGGTGGGGCTGTGAGGTTTCCTCTGCTCCTCTAGGCCCAGGGACAGGTACTGGGCCCCTCAGTCTCTTCTGTTTGGCTAGGCATGGGGGTGGGGCCCAGTCAGCCTCTGCTAGTATGAGGTATGTGGATGCCAGCAGCATTACCTCTTCCAGATGGGGTGCAAGCACACTAGGATCACCATCCTCAGGTCAAGGAGGTGGCACTTGTGATCTCTTCTTGGGGGACTGTGGCCCATGCCTGTAGCCTCCTCTGCTCAGTTTCATTCGGGTTGCGGTCCTGAAGCGCCTTCCTGGAGCTACATTTTCTTTGATGTGGGTTTTTTCTCATAAGTCTGATGTGTAGTAGTCTGTATATTTTGTTCGGAGGGAGTTTAATATATAGCTGTAGGTTCAGTTTGTTTCCTAGAGAAGGTGGATTAGGGATCCTCTCTAGTCGCCATCTTGAACCATAAGGTATATAATGGGTTTGACCAGCAAACCTAGACCTTAAATTATTTTTACATTACCAAAGGAAGATATTTGTGTTGACTATTCTCTATGATAAAATACTTAATTTTCTGACATTGTTATTTCCAAGGAGAACCTTTAACATGTAGAGCAAACAGAAGTTAACTTTAGTATCAAATACTGTTTAGAATTAACCATGTGCAAAAGGTGGAGGGGAGCCAGAAATGCCTATTGATGGAAATATTTCCCCTTGGTACATATCAAATATTTGGGGTAGTAGATACTTTGAGACTATTCAAATATTTTGCTTCTGCTTAAACTTTCATCCAGAGAACTGAGCATCCATCAGTGGCTCTTTGCTGAAATTAACCAAGTGCAAGAGATGGAAGGGTTACACTTCCTTTTTTATTTAATCCAGAAAATCTCACAAACAGAACCTGACAATTAAGGCCAATAAAGGTAGCAAAAATCAGTTACTATTGTCCTATTTAGTGATTACTTTACATAACATCAGCGAGGTAAGGATTTGGTCTGAATGAGGCTGCAGATAGCATTTTACCTTGGGATTATTTAAGGAAAAAGAAATCTACCTCTTTTGGAGTTTTATATCCATCTCGCAGAAAGCGGCAGCAACCATAACGACCCTGGGAACAGAGAAAAAAGATCAGAAGCTTCTACATTGCTACAGTCATATAATTAATCAGAAATATTTCCTTTGCAATAGTTCTATCTACCAACCTATAAACAACATGGACATCATACTTAAAATACAATTAAAAAAGAAGAAAAAATCCAAAACCTGAAAGTTGTCCAAACAGTGGAAAATTATTTCAGCAATATAATTTCTAGTAAGGGCTAATTTATAGGCTTTTTCCTAAAGCAGAGTTCCTGTTGTTATCCTTACCATGGCTTTCTACCATAGGGTAAGTAAGTCTATGACAGTCCAGTTATTAATCTATGTGATCCTGCTGATAACTCACAAGGCTCCTAAAAGATCATAAGTTTTTTTTAAGAAAAAGCATTTTATAAAAGTTGAGATAATTTGAGACTTACAAAAGAGTTGCAAAAAAGTACTGAGAGCCCCTGTATCTTTTAATCACTGCCCTCTTACAGTAATATCTGACATAACCATAGACAATATCAAAACCAAAAATTAACATTGGGATTATACTATCACCAAAGTACAGAACACATTTGGATTTCACTAGTTTTTCCACTAATGGCTTTTTCCCCTATTCTAGCATCTAAGTCAGGATCCCACAGCATTTAGTAGTCATGTCTCCTTAGTTTCTTTCAAACTGTGACAGTTTTTCAGTCTCTCTTTTTCATCACCTTGCTCTTTTCAAGAGTGTCAGTTATTTTGTAGAATTCCCTCAACTTTATTTTGTCTGATGTATTCTCATGCTTAGACAAAGATTATGCATTATTGCGGAGGATATCATAGAGGTGGGTACATGGAGTCAATACATCTTATTAATGGTGATGTTAGCCCTGATAATTTTTCTAAATCACTGACCTAGGTCATATTCAAGACCCTCAAAGATAACTAATTTCCTCTCTAAGTTATAGGACTAGTGAATAGAAAGACACGTATGAACATACCTGAAGCTTGGTGATGATCTCCTGTTTTGTGAGCTCTACCAACTGGTTATCCTCTACTGCAAAGGCTGGGAAAGAAACAACTGAAAGCAGACTAGCATCAACTTCTTTGGATGTTGAAGCCCGGGGAAGTATTGAATTAAGGATAGACTAAGAGAATGGAAGCAAAATGTGGACATTAGTAAATAACTTGGGATTGTAAAACTAAAGTTTTAATTTCAAAAGATTTATGTAGAAGATGATTCAGAAGATAATCTAAACATTATTCAACAGTGAGAGACTGTCTTAATCCAGCTATCAATGATTCCCCACCCTTATTCTTTTTTTTTTTTAAGGAAAGGTTCAGGCAGGAATGAAGATGAGTAGCAAGCAGGTAGGAAGATAGAAGAGGAAGTATTTTATTTATTTTTATTTAGTTGTTCATCTTAGTTGTCCCCCCACTTGTCCTGAGATGTGAACCTGGGTCCTTTGGATGCATGTGGACTACACTCAGCTGGAGGTAGCAGACCCAACCATACTCTACCAGGACGCACCCCCATCCTTGTTCTTAAGCACTTGCTAATGGATGAAGAACACTATGTCATCATTAGCCTACCCACAATCCTATTGCTCCATTAGCAACTATATAAGCAAAATATTTTTAAACATGTGGCTTCTGGAAGCAGGATGTGGAAGGCTCAGCTCCTATACCCTGATGTTCATCTTTTCCATGGAAAAATTTGCATTTTTAAAAGTAGAAGTTGAGTTTATATTCACTAGAATAGAATACTATGGGTGCCTAAATAGGGTCTGAAGAAGAGAAAAGTCATCTTACCAATGAAAAGAAACTTAATCTTTCAATACAGAGAATACTAAACAAAACTGAGAATATATATATGTATATGTGTGTGTGTGTGTATGTATATATATGTACTTAAGCAACTATAACTTAAACTATAAGTATTTAATCATAGAGACAACCAGAGATAACAGCATGTTTCAGAGTCACTGTAAGAACACTCAAAATCAATCAATTCTTGCTCTCATGGTTTATTCAGAAAAGGAGACACTCAGGAGAAGAGCCCATAGACCTTTGATATAACAACAGTAGAGAATACCATATACTATAGTGGGATCCCTTTGTAACTCTGAGTGACAGAAAAAGACTATGATCTATGTTAGAGTTCATGCCCTATCAGGCTTATCTCAGTATAGAATACTTGATAATGTATTCTGGTACATGACTATAAATCAGATGATGTACTCTCGCTCAGGTATTGTTAATCTAAAGCTGATATTAAATATGAATCAGGGTAAGAATAAAACTTTCTAGAACATGGTCCATTATTCTCTTACCTGGCAGTGCTGCACTTCATCAGCTAGAACATGGATAACTGATTGGGGCCCACCTTTCACACCAAACAAGTCCAGTTCATCTAATGCTTCCAAGGCTGCCTATGAGGAGCAAAGATAAAAAAGACAACTTTTAGTATTAGAAATATATATATTTCTTCTCCCTGTGTCCTAATAGCTTATCAATGCAAATCATGCCACTGTGAACATGTTTGGCAGAATAGAATATAAAATAACTTTTCATTCCAAGAGGCATGAGTTTTAATG
Source organism: Solenodon paradoxus (assembly GCA_004363575.1). Lineage (NCBI taxonomy): Eukaryota > Metazoa > Chordata > Mammalia > Eulipotyphla > Solenodontidae > Solenodon > Solenodon paradoxus. The sequence continues at coordinate 71,968 of RJWH01004911.1, read as the reverse complement.
TTTCCCATATTGTCCCAGAAACAGTTAAGATGGAGGTTGTAGTCACTTATTCGTGATAACCATCAATAAAATGGCTATACAAGGAACATATTTCAACATAACAAAGGATATATACCGTAAACCCATGGTTAATGTCATACTCAATGGTGAAAAATTGAAAGCTTTTCCTTTAAGATCAGGAACAAGATAAGAATGCCCACTCTCGCACTTTTATTTGACATAGTATTGAAGTCTTAGAGCCGTTAGGCAAGATGAAGAACTAAAAGGCATCCAAATCAGAAAAAAGAAAGTGAAATTCTCAGTATTTTCAGATGACATGATTTTTTTATATAGAAAACACAAAGTGTGCCCTGGTGGAGTAGTAGTTGGGCATAGTCCACATACAACCCAAGGTTCCAGGTTCGAACACTGGGGCTGACAGGAACAACCAAAATGAACAACTAAAACAAAATAAATAAACATGCTTTTTCCTCTTCTCTCTTCCCTTCTGCCTGCCTCTGCTCAACTTCATTCCAGTCTGCACCTTTCATTAACAGCAACAACAACAAAACACTAAAGACCCAATAAACTAAGTGGTTTCTATAGAATGACAACAAAATATTTGAAAGAGAAATTTTAAAAATATCTTATTCACAATAGCATCAAAAGCAAGAAAATATTCAGGAATAAATTTAACCAAGTAAGTGAAAGATCTCCACACTGCAACCTACAAGACTGGTGAAAAATCAACACAATCTCTATCACAATTGCCATGGCATTTTACATAGAAATATTTAAAAAACCCTAAAATTTCCATGTAACCATAAAAGATCCTGAATAGCCAAAGCAGGTCAGAGAAAAGACCAAAGTTAGCAGCAACATATTTCCTGATTTCAAACTATACTACAAAATTATAGTAATTAAAAGAGTATGATATTGACATAACAAGACACACAGACCAATGGAATAGAATATAGCATTCTGAATAAATCCCTACATTGACAATTAATATTTGACATGGGGGTCAAGAATACTCAAAGAGGAAAGGACAGTCAAATGGTTTTGGAAAAACTGGATAACCACATGCAGAAAAACTGAACTGGACCCCTATCTTACTTATACCATTCACAAAAATTATTTCAAAATGATTTAAATATAAGACTTGATACTGTAAAACTCCTAGAAGACATAGGAAAGAACTTACTCTACATCAGTCTTGGCCCTGATTTTTTTTTGATAAGGCTTAGAAAAAAGCATAAGCAACAAATACAAAAATCAAGTGGGACTACATCAAACTGAAAAGCTTCTATACAGAAAAGGAAACCATCAATAAACTGAAAAGGAACGTACAAAATGGAAGAAAATATTTGTAAACCACAATAAGAGATTACTATCTAATGTATTTTTTAAATCACAAAACTCAGTAAAAACAACAAAAAACAAAAATAGCTTTTTCTAGGCATATCTGTCTATAGTTGAGATAATATCAGCCATAAAATTTGGGTACCATAGCATAAATGTTTTGCCATTTTAAGAAATTACCGATTTCAATATAACATTCTGTTAGATGGCTGTAATAAACTTTAACCACCTATCAACTGTTGAAAACATAGGTGGCTTTTAATTCTGTACCATTAGAAACAGTTTTGATAAACACCTCTTGCTAAAATGACAAATTCCTGTGAGTTCAAGGATTTTGTTTTCACCAATACCTAGCACACAGCATGATATATAGTGGACTCTTAAATACTGTTCAGATAAAGCAATTCTTTGTTTTCATTTTGGGTTATTTTCTAACGATAAGTTCTGAATTAGAATCACTGGATCATGGGCATGAACAATTTTTAAGACATAATGCTAAATGGCTTTTCATGCAAGTGGTACCGAAGTATACCTTCTTTAATGCAAACAAAAGTACTATCTTAAATTTTCTTCCTAATTTGACAGAAAAAATGCTATTTCTGATGCATTCATTTGCATTAATTAGCTGACAAGGTTGGATAGTCTTTCAAGTATTTATTAGTTACTTATATGACTCAAGTATGAGCCATAACTGACGTAAGTCTTTGAAGCAGTGGTCAGTTAGAAGAAGTTTCCTCGGAGAAAAGATGTCTAAACTGAGAAATGAAAGGGTAAGCAGAAGTTGGCAAGGCACGGAATACTTGTTAATTACAAAGGAAAAACAACCAGTTTACAGCAGAGAAATGTGAGAGATACCATCTTAATGAAGTCATCAAAATTAAAACAAATGGTAATGGGACAAATTCACATCATGATGTTATATTGAGGACACAGCATCACCTCTGTGATATTCTGGCCAAAGATGTGTAACATAATTCTAATTATGAGGAAATATTACACAAAATCAAATTGAGGGATGATCTGTAAAATAACTGACCTGTACTCTTAAAAAATGCTAAGAGGCAAGTTAATTTTTATAAATTAGAGACATCTAAAGAGACATTACAATTAAATAAACATGTTATCCTGAAGTGGATTCTCAAATAACAAGGATTTTTTTTTTGCAGTAAATGACATTGCTAGGACAATTAAAGAAATCTGAATGGGGTCTGTGTATTAGGCAGTAGTAATAATGTCTGTTTTCACTTCCTGATTTGGATTATTGCAATAGGGTTATGAAAGTCTATCAAGAAATTCACACTGAAGTATTTAGACATAATGGAGCATCAAATCTGCAATTTACACTCAACTGATTCATAAAAATAATATTTGGGTGCATGCATATGTTTGTAAATAGAAAAAGCAAATGTTAACAAGGGATCTGGGAAATTTTTGCACATTTCTTGCAACTTTTCTGTAAGTCTGAAATGATTTCAACTTAAAAAATAAGAAAATGTTTCAGTGGTCAAATTTTATTTAAAGTCAGATTATCTATAAGTTGGATAATAAAGTGAGCTAGTAAGGGTTTGAGGAAAATTGCAAATCTGGCACATAATGGGGAAAAATGCAAAACTGGTGAAAACTATTTTGGAGGGCAATTTTAAAATGCATATCCCTTAGCCCAAATGGTCCACTTTTAGGAATCTAAGCTACAAAAATATCTGTGGAAGTTTACTGGGAATGAATCCTTAAAAAGTATTATTTGGAAGAACAAGAAGATGAAGGCAGTTCCGTCAGTAGAATAATTTTTAAATACTGTACAGAAACTAAAAACAGTGAGCAAGATTATTTATATGAAATGACATGGAAGTACATTTGATTTTGCTGTTCAGTAAAAGATGATATTGTTCAATTAAAAAATAAGGTTACACAGAAATAAGCATAGTAAGATCTGTATTTTAAAAATAAGCTGAAAATCTGTACCACTTTGGTAATTAAAAATACATTAAGAGCTTTGTCCAGGTTGCAGTTCTGGAGAACAAGAGCAGTGCGCAAAGAAACTGGCCTGCAAAATTGTCCCCTTCGGGTTACTCTGTACAGAGTTATTTAATAAATTCCCAGACATGTGAGGGGTAGCAAAAAACTTCAGATGAACTTTGACTCCTGTTGAGCATTTACCACTGAATTTCCTTTTTATTTTGAGAACTGCCTTTATGAAGACATTGAGGTGAGAAATTACTTAAGGTTACCCAGTAAGAAAATGATGCAGCCGCTGCTGAAAGTTGAGTACAAAGATACTCAACAAGGCCTCAGCTTGAATTCTTATCTCAAAACATTGTATTTAATTAGAGAGCAGATTTGTAATTAGTCTTTATTTACTTTTTAAAAACCTTCAACTCTACCCCATTAAACATTAAAAGTAGGACATGCCCAGATACATTATAATAAAGTTAGCAAAAGATAGTAATAAAGAAAAACTACTAAAGAATGAAAGAGGTTAGAACAGAAAAATAAGAGCTACAAAGGTATATCCATCAGGCTTCTCAACTGAAAACCCTACAGTCCAGGAGAGACTACAATGCATGTTCAAAATACTGAAAGACAAATACTACCAGCCAAGAATATGCCATCCTACAAGATTATCATTCAAATATGATGGAGAAATAAAGGTCTTCAATGACAAACAAAAGTCAAAGGGTTTTTCTATCACCAAGCCAACTATTCAAAAAATCTTGAAAGGGGCCCTTCAACAGGGAAAAGAAAACAAACCTTGAAAATGATGATAAACAGGAAAAAAAAACCAGAAACTAAGATCAGAATAAAAGGAGAGAACAAAAAGACACCAAAGAGGAAAAAAAATAGAATCTGTACAAACATATAAATATCATATGCATTAGTTCAAAAAAAACCATCATAGAGCAGTAAAAATAAACCATGTGACAGCCACAAAATACATTTCTAAAGAGATGCATAGCTGGGAAGTAAACAAAACTAACAGAATAGACACTGAAAACCATCCAAAAGAATAAATAAACATTACAAAAAAAGGAAAAAAAGGACTAGGCACAGAAAACAAATGGAGCCCTACATTTCAGTCATCACTCTAACTGTGAATAGGCTGAACTCACCAATCAAAAGACAGAGTGGCTGGATGGATCAAAAAACAGGACCTATAAGTATAATGCCTATAAGAAACTCATATATGGAAAAATATATTAAAGCAATAGTGATGAAAGGAAATCAGGAGCTGCAACAGCAGTATCAGACAAGATAAACTTCCAACTTAAAAGTGTATCACAATGCAAGGATGGACACCACATCATGACCAAGGGGGTAATTCATCAAGAAGAAAGAACTATCATCTATGTATGTGCACTCAATGCTGGACCACCTAAATATATACAATAAAGAATACACATGCTCAAGTGTACGTGAAACATTCTCAAAGACAGACCATATCCTGGGGTACAAAAGAAGTTTCAGAAAATTTAGCAAGATTTAGATTATGGAAAGCATCTTCTTGGCCTACAAGAAGGTGGAGGTCAAATCAGTAATGAATCCAAAGGTCAAATTAGAATAACCACAAAGATGTGGAGATTGAACAACATGCTTTATGAACAACTCCTGGATCATTGATGAAATTATGACTTATCTGGAAACAAATAAAAATAAAGAGACAAGCTACCAGAACATATGAGATACAGGAAAAGCAGTTCTGAGAGAATATTTTATAGCTATACAAGCATACGTCAAAAACCAAAAGAGAGTCGAAAATTAATTATATAGCCAAACACCAGAGGGAATTAGAAAGGGAAGAACAATTAAAACCAAAAATAAGCACAAGAAAGGAAATTATAAAAATTAGAGTAGAAATAAATGAAATTGAAAACAAAAAGATCATTCAAATGATCTATGAATCCAGAGCTGGTTCTTTGAAAAAATAAACAAAGCTGATACACCCCTAACTAGACTCACTGAGAAAGAGAGAAAACCATAAAAACAAAAATCAGATAGGAAAGATATGAGATTACAACTGACATCACAGAAATACAAAGGATCATAAGACTACTATGAACACTTATATGCCACCAAATTCATCTATCAAGAAGAAATGGACAGGTTTCTAGAATCTTACAATCGCCAAAAACTGAACCAGGGAGACACAGAGAACTTAAACAGACCAATCACAAGCACAGAAATTGAAACAGTAAGTAAAAATCTCCCAAAACATAAAAGCCCATGTCCAGATGGTGTCAATATGAAATTCTACCAAACTTTCAAAGAAAAGATAATTCCCAGGGTCCTCAAATCTTCCACAAAGATGAAGAGGAGGGAAAACTACCAACTTTATTCTATGAGGCCAATATTACCCTGATTCTAAAAGTAGACTAAGACACGTAGATTGTTTTGAAGATGGTGACCTGGTAGGGTAGAGATTCAGATCCTCCCCACAAAGCAATGAAGAATTCATCTATTCTCTAGAAACAAACACTGAGGGGAAAGCAAGTATAGAAGCTGCAACTTTATGCAAAACCAATTGTGATTACAAAAGGTAGGCAAAAACATCAGGGTTCAGAGCTGCAACATAGATTTGGGACTTGGGATTTGGGCTGCAGCAGAGGGAGTAGAACTGTGGGAAGAAATGGGCTTCCTGGAGAGTTGCGTCAAAAGTTGTAAAGAGCCTTCTCAACAGGAATAGGACACAAAAGCAGGGGAGATGGTCTTGGTGCAGGACAGAAAGAGAACCAGCACACTGGGGACTCAACTGCAGCATATATAGTGAAATTACATTGAGAGCCACCATAACCAGGAGGCAGTTAAGGGAATTCCCTGCTCCCCCCACCATACTGTGCCAGAGTCTCAGGATCAGCCCACCGAATACGTAGGCCACCAGATATCGTGCCCACTGGATACCCTGCCCCAGGTAAAAAGAAGGTAGCCTCCCAGAAGGGATGAACTCTCAACTAGCGCCATCCTGTGGGTAAGGGAGAACTGTAGCCTGATAGGCAATTGTGGGCCAAAAACAAGGTGATCACCCCACACAATGCCATCATTGCAGGGAAACTAAACCCACAGAAATATAAACAGAATACCTAACAGAGCAAAGACACAGAAAAATGTATGCCAAACAATGGATCAAAAAAAAAAAAAACCAAGGGAAATCTGAATACAGCAGATGTACTCAAATTACGCAAATTACCTGAGGTTGAATTTAGGGCAAAGTGGTAAACGTACTTATGGAAGTCAAGAAAATAACAGAGAAAGTAAAACAAACATCGAAAAAGAGAAGAAATGAAGCAAGATATCAAAGAAATGAAGAATATGATAGCTGAGCTAAAAAGCTCAATAAGGAACTTAAGAATAAGATAGATGAAGACTCCAACAGAATTAGTGAGTTAGAAGATAGGACAGAGGACTTCATTCAAGGAAACCAGCAATGCGATAAAAGAATGCAAAGAAATGAAGAGATCATTTGAGACCTATGGGATAACATCATAAGGAACAATATTCACATCACAGGGGCCTCAGAAGAAAAGAGAGAAAGGGGGGCAGCAACTGTATTTGAAGAAATAATAGCTGAGAACTTCCCAAACCTGAAGAATGGAGAAAGCCACCAGGCCCAGGAAGCTCAAAGAGTTCCTAATAAAAGAAACCCAAACAGAGCTACAGTTAGACACACTGACATCAAAATGTCAACAACAACAAAAAAACCCAACAAGATAAAGAAAGAATCCTAAAAGCAGCCAGAGAAAAATGAGTCATATTCAAAGGTTTCCCCATAAGACAATGGATTATTAAGTCAATGGATTATTAAACTGAAATTCTACAGGTCAGAGGGAATGACGTGATATATTCAAAGTGCTGAAATAAAAAGATTTGAACCTATGATACTATACCCTGCGAGATCATCATTCAGAACTGAAGGAGTGATAAAAAGCTTTTCTCAAAAGCAAAAATTAAAGGAATTCATCACCACAAAACCAGTTGTGCAAAAAATATTAATGGATTGTCTACAAAGTGTAAAGAAACTCCACGTGAAAACAATACAGCAAATATAAAAAGTGGGGAGAAGAGAATAAAACTGCGGATGGCAGGAATGAGTATAAGATTAATCTGCTATCTAATAAAAATAGGAAATAAACAGAATATTTAATGCTAACTTCAGGGTAACCTCAAAACATAGCTCCAGGAAAATAAGCAAAGAAGAAAACAAAAAGGAAAACCAATCAAAACATAACTACACCCAACCCATCTGAGAAGATAAAGAGAAGAACAAAGGCATTGTCTGGAACAACATACCAGAGACAAATTACAAAATGAAAATAAACAGATACATATCAATAATCATCCTATATGTTAATGAATTGAACTCACCAGTCAAGCAACAGAAGTGTAGCTGAATGGATTAAAAAGCCTATTTCAACCTTCTGCTGCATTCAGGAAACCTACCTACTATCAAAAGAAAAAGGCTCAAAGTCAATGGTTGGAAGACAATCCTACAATCAGATGGCAACCGCAAAAAATCAAGGAGAGCTATACCTGCATCAGATAAAATAGACTTCCAAATAAAACTCATAATAAAAGGCAGAGATGGACAGTATATGATGATTAAAGGATCAGTCCAGCAAGAAGATGCAATGCTTATTGATATATAATATATAATATATGCACCAAATGAAGGAGCATCAAAATATATTAAGCAAGTATTACTAGAACTGATGAGAGACATTGACAGCAATGCTATAGTGGGAGACTTCAGTATCCCACTTACAACAATGAGTAGATCACCTAGGCATAAAATTAACCAGAAATAGCTGCTTTAAATGACCATTTGGAATAGTTAGGACTAATGGACATATATGGAACACTTCATCCAATGACTACATATTTCACTTTCTTCTCAAGTGTGCATGGAACATTCTCAAGGACAGATCATGTGCTGGGATACAAAGCATCTCTCAACAAATTTACAATGATTTAAATCATACCAAGTATCTTCTCTGACCACAGTAGGTAAAACTAGAAACCAACCACAAAAAAAGCTGAAAAGTCACAAATTAATTGGAGAATAAACAATATGCTTCAGAATGATTCTTGGGTAAAACAGGAAATCAAAGAGGAACCTAAAAAAAATACTTAGAGTAAAATGAGAATGAAGACATGAGCTACCAGAATCTATGCGATGCAGCAAAAGCAGTACAAAGAGGGACGTTCATTGCAATCTAGGCCTAAATCAAGAAATGAGAAAAATCACAAATAAACAATCTAACTCTACATTTACAACAACTAAAAAAGAACAATTAAATCAAATAATCAGCAGAAGAAAGGAAATAATTAAAATTTAAAAATAATTGAAATTTGAGCAGAAATAACTAAAATAGAAAATAGATAGCGCAGAAGATCAATGAAACCAAAAGCTAGTTCTTTGAAAATATAAACAAAATTGACAAACCATTGGCTAGACTCACAAAGAAAGAAAGAAAACTCTCATAACTAGAATCAGAAATAAAAGGGGAGAAGTTATAACAGATACCACAAAATACAAAACATCATAAAGGAATTACTATGAACAGCTCTAAGCTAATGAAGTGCACGACGTTGAGAAATGGAAAAGATTTTTAGAAAAATACAGTCTACAAAGACTGAACCTGGAAGAAACGGAAACCCTGAGCAGAACAATCACAAGCAAAGAAATTGAAGAGGTGATCAAAAGTCTCCCTAAAAATAAAAGCCCAGGACCAGATGACTTCTTAATGAGTTTTACCAAACCTTTAAAGAATTATTAATACCTATTCTTCTCAAATTCTTCCAAAATATTGAAGAACAGGGAACACTCCCAAATTCTTTTTCTGAGGCTAACACTACATTGATATCTAAAGCTGACAGAGTTGTCACCAAGGAAGAAAATTACAGACCAATATCTCTAATGAATAGTCATATAAAAATTCTCAATACAATATTAGCAAACTGAATCTAACAATGGATTAAAAAGATCATCCTACATGGTCAAATGGAATTTATTCCAGGGATTCAAGGATGGATCAACACAGATAAATTCATTAATGCAATACACTATATCAACAGGAGCAATGCCAAAAGCCAAATGATCATATCAATAGATGCAGAGAAGCCTTTTGACAAGATCCAACACCCTTTTATGATAAAAACTCTGCATAAAATAGGAATAGAAGGAATATGCCAAACATAATAAAGGCCATCTACGACAAGCCTACAACCAATATCATAGGCAATGGCAAAAATTAAAGCATTTCCTCTAAGGTCAGGAACAAGGCAAGGTTGTCCACTCGCACTGCTATTTAACATCGTACTGGAGGTCTTACTCAGAGCAATTAGGCAATAAAAGGAAATAAAAGGAATACAAATAAGAAAGGGGGTAGAGAAACTATCATTATTTTCAGATGACATGATGATATATATTGAAAAGCCTAAAAACTGTCAAAAAACTACTACTATTCATCAATGAATACAATAAAGTAGCAGGCTACAAAAATCAATGCACAAAAATACATTGCATTTTTATAGACAAATAACACATTAGAAGAAAATGAAATCAAGAAAATAATACCATTTAAAATGGAAGTAAAAAGAATGAAATATCTTGGAATATACTTAACAAAGAAAGGAAAATACCTATACAATGAAAACTACAAGTCCTTCTTAAAAGAAATAGAGGAGGACACAAAGAAATAGAAAGACACCCTATGCTCATGGTTAGGAAGATTCAAGATTGTTACAACGGTCATTTTACCTAAAGCAAACTACAGATTTAATGCAATCTCCACTGAAATCCCACAGGCTTATTTCCAGGAAATGAAACAAAAAAATGTAAAATTTGTATGCAACAGCAAAAAATCCTCAATAGCCAAAGCAATTATGAGAAAAAAAGAACGAATCTGGAGGGATTACACTCCCAGACATTGAGCTAAACTACACAGTGGTAGTGATCTAAAGGGTATGGTACTAGAATAATAACAGAGTCACAGACTAATGGAATAGAACTGAATCACAAGGAACTGACACCTTCACATACAATCAGTTAATCTATGACAAAGGAGCCAAAATCATAAGATGGAGAAAGGAAAGTCTTTTCAATAAATGGTGTTGGGAAAACTGGACAGCCACATGCAAAAGAATGAAGCTAGGTCAATTCTTAACGCCATTCACAAAAATTAACTCAAAATGGACTAGAGACTTGTATATAAGACTGGAAACCATAAAATTCTTGGGAGACAACACAGAAAAGACATTCCATAATATCAGTCTTAGAGAGGTCTTCTTGGACTCAACACCAGCATAATGGGAAACAAGAAGAAAAGGAAACAACTAGGACTACATGTAACTAAAATGCTTCTTCACAGTAAAAGAAACATCACCAAAACAAAAAGACAATCTACTAGCCGGGAGAATCTGCTACTATCATTTTCTTTATTACTGACAATGGCTTAATACCCAAAATATGTAAAGAACTGAAGAAACTCAACAACAGAAAAACAGGCAATCCAATCAAAAAATGGGAGAAGGAATTTGAGAGACATTTTTCTGAAGAGGATATACAGATGGCCAACAGGCACATGAAACAATGTTCCTAATCAATGGCTATCAGGGAAATGGGAATAAAAACAACAATGAGGTATCACTTTTCACCTGAGTCTGGTTATTATACAGAAGTCTGGAAACAATAAATGTTGGCCAGGATGGGGAGAAAAGGTAACAGTTATGCACTGTTAGTGGAAGTGCAAATTGGTACAACCCCTTTTGAGAAACATTTATGGAGACTTCTCAAAAAACTGACTACGGAAATCCCATATGACCCTGCCATCACACTTCTGGGTATTTACCCAAAAGATACAAAAACACTCATTCATAGATATTTATGCATCCCCATGTTTACTGCAGCCCTAGTCACAATAGCTAAGAACCGGAAATTACCTAAGTGCCCAACATCGGATGAATGGATCAAGAAGATGTGGTACATATATACAATGGAATACTACACAGTCCTTATAAGAGATGAAATCCAATCCTGATTGGAGGGAGTAAGGGAAGGAAAGAGGAGAAAATGTAGTGTAAAGGACACTAGAACTCTGGTGGTGGGTGTGGTATGAAATATAGACAGATGGAATTTTAATACCCTAGAATGAATATAGAATTGCAAACAAAAAATAATAATTAAAAAAAGAAAAAAATGTTTACCCAGGGGGTAAATAATTTGTAGTTATAAAGTTACATATATAACTACCAATTCAACCACATTAGTTAAAATTTTCTGTGTTCTTATTTTTGTTTTATTTAATTTGTCATAGCTTGGCAATAGTCTTTTTTTCAATTACCTTGTTATAACTGTTTCTATTTTGGTTTGTATTTTTAATATATTTTATTCTGTATTAATTGGAATTACATTCCAGATCAGACTTTCTCTATAGTTTGTGCCTTTTAAAATTTTACTTTGATTTTTTTTTTACCATTTTTGTTTCATGTAATACATTTTGCTTTGAATTCTACTTTATTAACCATTCACACTGTTACTTGTGTGTGCTATTGTTTATGTTGGCCAGACTTTACTCATTTTTCTGTCTCAATATTTCTGCACCAATCTGATATATTAGAGTTGCTGTAGGTATCAGTGTAGATTAGATTTACTTTTTCTTTTATTTATCTTTTTTAATTAGTGTCTTTGTCTTTGGAAGGAGAGACTTTTTAAGTTGTCTCACAGACAACGTGATTATAGTGGATATGTTTGATTCTCTTCATTCTATTCTATTTTATGACTTGTTGTTTTTAGAGAAGGTAAGATCCAGAATTAAGGCAGTGAGAAGAAAAAGACAGAGCCAAGTGGAAATGTAATAATTATGATAATTATATGAGGGAGAGGAGAGTCAGGGAAAAAGAGAATTGAGAGATATTAAACACTATCAACTGTTTTCATCGGGTATAAGAGTCTCCTTTTGTTTGTTTTTGTAATTGCAGAGATAATAAATTTAGTTTAAAAATATGTTCTTTGAGGTTACTGTGGAATACATAAGTAGAAAAATGCTACAAAACAATTGTATATATAAATCTAGAGATCATGTAGGAAGTTTTCACACAGATATCTGTAGATCTATGGGAGAATCTTATTTTTTCCTGTGGTTTAAAAGAACAATGAACTTTATAATGAACTCATTCATGTTAAGTTTTTACCTAAGGCAAAGGTGTACAAGAACTCTTCACCCCATACTTGGTACAAACAAGGAAGTAAAATTACCTTTGCCATTCCAACTGAACTGGCGTTCAATTCTGAGATCCCTTGGTTGGTCTTTTCTCCACGTTCCCATATTCCAAAATCCTGGCACAAAACAGCCAACATGTCATTAGCAAATCATTGCTACTACATACTTACTAGATACACAACCTTTAAGTAAAAGGCATATATGCTAGTTATTTGCCAAATACATGTGTACACACAACGATTATTAAGGAGATGTCAATGAGTTGGGTATACCTTGCAACTATTTTCCCAGTAGCTTTAAATTCTATTGGTGTCTCCAAGAAGATGAAGACTCCTTGATAGTTGCTCATGACTAAGAACTGTAACTCAGTCCATCTAGAGAAATGCTTCCTACAAATTTTCATCAAAGTACCCAAGGGTTCTGGGAAATGGAGCCCAAACAGTACCCAGTATTTTATCTCAAACAAATTTTACTCTCTTTTGGCATGGACAATGTCCCATGCACTTATGCATTTTACACTATTAACTTCCTTAATGCTTATATTTAAAAAGTTATTAGAGTAACTAACACTGGTTTTAAACACATAGGTTTTAGGTAAGTATCATTAAATATCGACATCTGTATAAAGTACATTATTTCAAAACTAAAGATCTAATTCTATCCTTCACCATACAAATGATCACTTTTACCAGATTTACCCATCCTCCTACCACTTCCCTTATCCTTACATTTTATAGATATGAAACTGAGGTGCAAAGAGAAATTAAGAATTTTTTTGATTAGACTAAAGTTAGACAATTTTGGTAAGAATAGTATAAACATTATGCTATGTTCTTCTCAGTGCATCATATCAGCATAATATACATGATGTTGATATGCCTTATTACTGGTTATGTTGACCTTCATCAATTGATTAAGATGGTGACTGCAGGATTTCTCCATCTACTATTATAATTTCCCCCTCATAGTTAATAAATATCTTGAGATATTTTACAACTATATAAATATCCCTTTTTCTCCTAAGATATCCCCCTTCTAATCTAGCATCCATCTGTGAATCTTATCTGTAATAATTATTACAGTGGCTTTTCAATGGCAATTTTCTAGTTCTTTCATTAATGCTAGTCGTTAATTACAATTCTTCTCTAAGGAAGAGATGTCCTTTCCCTCCACTTATGTATTAATATCACCAGGAATTTATGGACATTTAAGTTATTCCTTGGTTTCTACTAAAATGCTACTATTTATTTTGTTACTCAAATTGTCCCAGCTTTAGTCATTAGGAGATCTTCTAGGTTGGCTTCTGTGTCTCTCTGACATGCTCTACATTTTTGAGCACTTCCTCATTTTTTGCCACTACAAGATACTCCGCTCTCATCTTGTATGTTCCTTGCCACAGCTCTGGAAACAACCACTTTTACAAGGAACCTGGTTTCTTTTATTAGAGAACGATACTTAGAAATTAAGATTTGGGCACCAGCGCTCATTGTCACTGCAGTGTCACTGTTTCCAGGCCCTCTCATTGAATAGAACTTGGAAATACCCATGTGTACACATGAATGTACATTCATGCAGGCATGCAAAACCACATCTATATTTATTTCCGCATCTACCTTAAGTTACTTTTTCATCAAATCTCCGAGTAAAGTGAAACTTCAGGAAGATAATCCACATTTATGACATGTTAAACTTAACTTCCTCCAAGCCCAGTACTACCCTCACTTGAATTACAAAGATTAGAGTATGAGAAGTACAAGTATCATTAATTATATTGCTGTAATCCTTGACTCCAATGGAGAGGTCAGAGAACACTGAGTTGTATCCTGAACCACAGGCCTATGGTATCAGAAGGCAAAGCAGTCAACAAAGAATATCTGCTTACATCAAATATGTCTATGCTAGACTGACTTATCCTTCTGGCAAATACAGAGTAACAAGTTCCAGATTTACATTCCCACCTAAAACAACTTTTAAAAAACTGTACTATTTATGACACCATCATTTTCAATACAGTGGTCATCATGCAATAAAGGACAGCAATCCCTGAGAGGTGTTAATTAAATACATTATTAATCTAATATAAAATACCTCATATGGTATTTGTAAGAAAAAATAACTTTTTATATAGCAAACACTGAATCAAAGTCTACAGATAACATTAAAGAAATGACTAAATTTTATTTCTAAGTATCTCACTGGCCCATAACATTCCCTAATCATCTTGTTACTATTTATAGCCATTAAAATAAGATGAAAATTTAGCCCTAGATTGCCAAATACATATCATGAGATGTTACAACATTTGAAAGGAATGAAAGCAGAGCATCTTTTAAGGAAAGGTACAGGTAGGAATGAAGGCATGTAGGCAGGCAGGCAGGTAGGAAGAGAGAGGTGGAAGAAGCACTTTATTTTTATGTAGTTGTTCACATTGGTTTGTTCCCCCCAGTCCTGGATCTTGAACCCAGGACCTTGGGATGTATGTGGGACTGCTTCCTGGGTACACTAGACTGCGAGGCCACCAGGGCATGCCCAAAAGCCTAGCATCTTGACCCTCTTGTTTCTGTAATTCCCTTGGGGAGAAGGCAATCAGAAGATGACAGAACTTAGTAAAGAAAGGCTAAAGGGAATTTATGCCAGAAGTCCTATAGATTCACTAACTATGAGAGGCAGCATTAAGAGAAAGAACACATTTTCCAAATCGTTTAAAACATCATATATTTAAAATTCATTCCAAAATGAGTACTTACAGCAGTTTTATATGCAGCTTCAATGTAAAATACAAGATTCTGTATGAAATTGACTTCATCTAGGCTGTGGATGATATGAAGTCCTAAGGAAAAAGAGAACAAAGATATAGAGCTGGCCAATTATCATTAAAGGCCTTAAGACCACCTCAGTAACTGATCCCACTATTCCCAAGTAATCCTACTCCTGTTTAGGAATAATAGGAGGCATTTTGTTTCCTAAACCATAAAAAATAAGAACACAAAATAGTTCTAGGCTGGTCTTCAACTAAATGAGATACCCAGCATAATTTAACATGCAATAAATTTAACTGTTGTTTGTAGATTTTAATAGATAGTCTCTGACTCCTAATTCTATAGACAACGGATTTATAGTATATTTAAATGTACAAACCTAGGTACCTGGAAAAAGACAGGTATTTCAAAAAAAGTTGGAAGGAGTCTCAATATTAAAAAAAGAAGTAGGAAATATGATTTTAAGGAGAACTTAAAAGCATATTTTTTGGAGTAAAAATAAATACTCTATATGTAAGCTGTACAAATGGATTATTTTGCATGAATAACTCATTTAATTTTTACAATGAACCTAAGAAATGGGGACCTCTGTTACTCCTTGAGGTTTAAAGAGGTAAAATACTTGCCTAAGGTCATGTAACTAATAATGGAGACAGAACTCAATTGACTGCCAAATTCTGTTTTACTTTAGAGACTAAGTTCCTAGCCAAGATCCTATGCTGCTTCCTAATATGTTCAACATAAGATACACTTTTGTTTATAAACTAACTTTTCTTTCTCCCCTCCCCTTCTCTTTCTGAGATAGAGCACAAGAGGGCATGCGAGCGAGAAGAGATGAATACCAATGAATACCAACACAGTGAAAATCTCTCACCTAGAATCACATCACTGTCACCCCTGCCCAATTTCTCTGGAGGAAGCAGGTCTGAACAGTACTTTTTGTATCATTTCAGAGATATATTATGTGTATATAAAAATTACACAAATAGTAGTATACTACACTGAGCCTTGCTTTCTCATACATAACTTGGAGACAATATTCACAATATCTGCCTCATTTCTTAATAGGTATAAAGCACTTTTAAGGACTGTTCATAGGCTATATTTAATCTTTCATCACAACAATCAATGCTGCAATGAATATCTTGTGGGTATGTCTTTGTGCACATATGACAGCACACTAAACTTTTCAAAGTAGAATTGCTGAGTCAAATACTTATTCATATTATTTTTCCCAACATTTTATTATAAACATTTTCAAACAAATAGAAAAAAATTAAAGAATTGTATGGTGTACACTTGTATGCCCACCCTTTGGCCTCTACTGTTAACAATTTACTATACTTTTTAATCACATAACTGCCAATCCATCAGTTCATATTATTTTTGATACATTTCAAAGTAAATTGCAAATATCAGTATACTTCTCCTAAATACTTCACCATGTGTATAGTCAATGCTGACAGTCATCAAAGTTATTCTGCAAAGAATTCTACAGTTTACATACCAACCAGCACTGCCTGCCTGTTCCCAGCACCTTCAATTGATTTTAATGAAAAATACTTGCCTTCTGCCACTCTAATTGATGAGAAAAGGAATCTCTATGTAGTTTAATTTGAAGTTTTTATTATGAGTAAGGTTGTGAGTCTTTTTATGTTTATGAATCATCTTTATTTATTCTCCTATGAGCTGTTTTGGCATGTCCTTCATCAGATGCTACTGAATTGTTGATCCTTCTATTATTGATATATTGATGAATATTAAAATTAGTCTTGCCCGTCGTACGTTGCCAAGTATTGTTCCTCATTTGATTGAACTTCAATTTTGTTTACAGTGTATTTTTCTCCTTGGGAACTTTTTGTAACAAATCTTGAAATTTTAACTGTTCTTTCAAGGCCCAACTCGAATGCTATCTCCTTTGTGATGTTGTCATTGATTCCCCTCCTCTGTGCCTCACAGAATTTTATTTTTCTTGTTCTCATGATCTTATTTTCCACTCTATACTACAGATAAATCTGTATCTGAATTTGAATGAAAGAATCATATCTTATTTACATTTTCAGTCCCTAAAAGAATCTCACATAATATCGTGAATACTATTATATAATACTGAACAAAAGATGTTCAACAATTTTTATTGAATTCTCTTAACCACTGAAGAGAGACCTGTCTCTTTACCATACATGCAGGACCTCTAGGCTCTGTCCCTTTTGTGGAACCATGGCACTGCTTGTAGAACAGAGGGTACAGAGTTGAAATAAGTAGGGGAGAGTATAAAACATACTAAAACAGGCAGAGCTCCAGAAAAGGGGTTGATTTAGAGGTCTACTCCACTTAGATTATTTGCATTCACCTAACAATAAGCTCCTCTCCCTCCCTCACTTTAAAAAAATGACTTTGAGATATAATTCACATACCACACAAATTCATACATTTCAAGTATATAATGCAAAGGTTTTGGGGGTTTTTTTTTTTTGCCATATTCTGCAACTAACCCCACAATCAATTTTGGAACATTTCACCACCTCCAAAAGAAACCCTGTATGCATTAACAGTCGCTCCCCATTTTCCTTCAACACTTCCCACCCTCTAGCCCTAGCTTCAGCAATCACTAGTCTACTTTATGTCTCTATGGATTTGCCTTACTTGACATTCACATAAATGTAATTACACAGTATGTGGTCTTTTATGTCTGAGTTCTTTCCTTTAGCAGGTTTTCAAGTTCATTGTGTTGTAGCATATATCGGTACTTAATTTCTTGTATTGCTTGAAAATATTTCATTGTGTGGATATATCACATTTTATTTATCCAATGACCATTTGATTGATGTTTAGGTTGTTTCTATTTTTTGGCTATTTAAAGTAATACTGCTAAGAATATTCATGTTTGCACATAAGCTTGAATGAACATATGTTTCATTCTTTCCTGAACATATGTTTTCATTCTACTTTGGTATATACCTAGGGGTGAATTTGCTAGATTATATGGTAACTGTTTAACCTTCCGAAGATCAGACTGTTTTCCAAAGTGGCTGTACCATTTTGCATTCCTACCAGAAGTGTTTATGCTTCCAATTTCTCCACATTCTCAGCCTGTCGCTTTCTGTCTTTTGATTATAGTGGGTTTGGAATAGTATCTCATTGTGGTTTGGATCTGCATTTCTCTAGTGACTAATGATGTTCAGCATTTTTTTTCATGTATTTTGGCTTCTTGAACATCTTTGAAAAAATGTCGGTCCAGATTCATTGCCCACATAAAATTGTTATTTACATTGTTATTATCACATAGTGAGACTTCTCTATATATTCTATAGACAAGTCCCTTATCAGATATGATTTGCAAATATTTTCTTTCTACCATATAATAATGGTTTTTTTTTTTTTTGTTTCTTTATTTCTTGAAGGGGTCCCAGGTGCTTATATTTTTGGTGTAATCTGACATAGCTTTGTCTAACTTACTAAGATCAGGGAGATTTACTCATATATTTTCCTCTAAGTGCTTGTTATGAACTCAGCTATGCTCCCCCAAATTCATATGTTGAAGCCCTAAGCCCCACAACGTGACTGTATTTGGACATAAGGCCTTAAAAAAGGCAATTGAGGTGACATTAGGTCATAAGGGTGAGGGTCTGATGTAACAGAACTGGTGTTCTTATAAGAAGAGACATCAGGTGTACACAAACAGAGAAAAAAAACAGGACACAATGGAGAAAGTGGCTCCCTGGAAGCCATGGAGAAAAGTCTCACCAGAAACAACCTTGCCAACACGTTGATCTCAGAGCCACCAAAAATTTGAGAAAATAAATTTTTGTTCTTCAAACCACCTATTATGTGGTATTCTGTAGAGCAAACCTAGCAGATTAATATAATGTTTATAGCCTTCTCTTATATGCAGGTTTATGATTCCTTTTGAGTAAATCTTTGTCTACAGCATTATAAATAGTTCAAATTCATTCTTTAGCATGTGGATAGCCAGTTTTCCAAGCACCGTTTGTTGAGAAGACAATCCCGCCCCCCCCCAGTTGAACTGTCTTGGCATCTTTGTCAAAAAATAACTGAACATAATGTGATTGTTTATTTCTAGACTTTCAATTCTAATTTCTTGCTCTATTATGTCTATCCTTATATCAACATATTGTCTTGATTACTGTAGCTTTGTAGTGAACTTTTAAATAGGGATGTGCAAGTTTTCCCACTCTTAATTCTTTTACAAAATTGTTTTAGCTATTCTGGGTCCATTTAGCATCAGCTTGCCAATTTTCACAAAGAAGACAGCTGAGATTTTGATAGGAATTGTGTTGTATCTATAGATCAATTTGAGGAATATTGCCATCTGATATCTTTTGATCTGTGAACAAAGGATGTCCTTCCATTTATTTAGATCTTTAATTTCTTTTAACAATGTTTTATAACTTTCAAATTACAAGTTTCATATTACTTTTATTAAATTTATTCCTTAGTGTTTCCTTTTTGATGCTACTGTAATAGAAGCTGAAGCTCTTTTCTTAATTTCATTTTTAGATTGTTCATTTCTAGTATATAGAAATACAGTTGATTTTTGCATATTGATCTTTAGCCAGCTACCGTCTTGAATTTTTTAGTTTAGTTTTTATGCAGACTTATTAGGATTTCTATATTTAAGACTTTATCTAAAAATGGAGACAGTTAATGCTCTTCCTTTAAGTCTTTTATTTCTTTGTATTGCCTATTTGCCCTAGCCAAAATTGCCAACATAATTTCAAATACAAGCGGTGAGAGTTAATATCCTTGTCTAGTTCTAATCTTAAGGGAGAAGCTATTCATTCTTTCACTATTAAATGGGATGTTAGCTGCAGGTTTTGTAATGTTCTTTATCAGGTTGAGAAAGTCCCTTCTATTTCTTGTTTGCTGCAGCTTTTCATCATGAACTGGGGATTGGATTTGTCAAATGCTTTCTGTGTCTAGTGAAATGACTTTATTACATTGATGATATATTATAATAACTGATTTTCAGATGTTAAAAGTAATTTGCATTCTTGGGATATTACTTCATCATAGTGTACAATCCTTTCTATATACTGCTGGATTCAGTTTGTTAGTATTTTGTTGAAGATTTAATATATATTCAGAAGAGTTACTGGCCTGAAGTTTTCTTGTGATGCCTTTGTCTGGTTTTGGTGTTAGTAATAGGAGCCTCATAGAATGACTTTGCAAGTGTTTGTTCTATTTTTGTACTGTTTTTGAGAAGAAGTGGTCTACATTTGACTTTAAATATTTGGTAGAACGTAACAATGAAGCTATCTGGGTCTGGGCTCTTCTTTGTGGGAAGATTTTCTACATACTAATTCTTCTCTTTAATTATGATAGGTCTATTCAGATTTTCTTTGCTCCTTGAGTCAAAATCAATAGTTTGTGTCTTTGGGGGAATTTTTTTCATTTCATCAAGTTATCTAATTTGTTGGCAAACAGCTGTTCATGGCATTAACTCTATTTCTGTATGGTTGCAGTGGTGTCCCCTCTTTTACTCCTGATTTTAAGAATCTGAATCTTCTCTTCTTTTCTTTTGGTTGGTATAAAGGTTTATTAATTTTGCTGATTTTTTTTAAAGAATTAACTTCTGGGTTTGTTGATAGTCTCTATTGGTTTTTCTCTATTTCCTTAATTTCCACTCTATTATTTCATTTCTTCTGCACACTTTGGGTTTAGTATGCTCTTTTCCATAATGTCTTAAGGTTAAGGCTAAATCATTGATTTGAGGTCTTTCTTTTTTTAATAGGCATTTATACTCACTCTCTAAAACACTGATTTCCTTGCTTCCCATAAATTTTAATACGTTGTACAGTCCTCTTTTCAGCACAAAGTTTTACTTTATGCTTTTCTTTGACTTGTTGGATGACTTTGGACTGTGTTTTTTACTTTCCACATATTTGTAAGTTTTCCAAATTTCTGTCTCCTACTAATTTCAAGTATCATTCCATTTTGTTTTGTCTTGTTTTTAAAGATTCAGACAGGAATGAAGGCTAGCAGAGACAGACAGACAGGAAGAAAGAGGAGAAAGAATCATTTATTTAGTTGTTCAGGTCTTGAACCCCGATTCTTGAGATATATGGGACTGCCTTCTATGAACTTAACCATTAAGCCCACCAGGGCCCAACATCATTCCATTTTAAACACAGAAGATACCTTGTGTAATTTGAATGAATCCTTTTAAATTTATTAAGAGTTGTTATATGGCCTACCCTATCATGTATTCTGAAGAATGTTTCATGTATACTTGGGAGATTATGTATTCTGTTGTAAGATGCAATATTTTATAGATGTATATTAGTCTAGTTGGTTTAAGCTTTCTATTTCCTTATTGATATTCAGTCTGGTTCTATGCATTTTTGAAAGTAAGGTACTGAAGTCTCCAACTATTGTTAAATTGTCTAATCTACCTTAAATTATGACAGCCTTTCCTTCATGCATTTTTGTGCTCTGTAGTTACATATATATAATATATATATTTTACATATATAACATATATGTGTATATATGTGTGTGTGTTTGTTATACATGCTTGATGGATTCTTTTATCATTCTAGAATACCCCTATTTAACTCTAGTAACAGTTTTTATTTTAAAGTCTAATTTTTCTAAAATTACTTTAGTCACTCGAGGTTTCTTATGGTTCCCTAGGCATATATTCTTAAATTATTTTTATGTATATATGTTCAAACTCAACAATGCATTAGAATTATTACATTATATAATTTTATGTCTTTTAAATAAGCTGAGAGAAGAAAAATACGTATCTCTCTATCTTGTTTTAAATCACCATTTCTGGTGCTCTTCACTTATTTCTGTCGATTGAGTTACCACCTGGTATCATTTCTTTAATTCAATATAGCTTTGTTCCTATCTACACTTTAGTTCTGCTATTATCAAATATACATTTTTATACGCTATACACCCAACAGTACAATTATATTGTATTATACAACTGATTTTTAAGATCAGTTAAGAAAAATAATGCATGCATACTATAATCTCCAGGAAAAAGTGGTTTTAATTTTAGTGATCATCTCTTTCTGTGACCTATTAAGTGTCTGCCTCCATTGATATCATAACCAGCTGTTAAGCTCCACAAATTGCCAGCTTATTTTTCTAACATTCTGTACAATGAATAAGTTGCTAAAGCACAAATTGCTCCACAGTCTCATCCCATTAAATTCAGGCCCTACTACAGATGGAATTTGAGGCCAGTGTTTGATACTTTCCCTATCCCTAAGAGGAATCTTTTTTTAGCTTTTTCCTTGGTTCTCTGTTAAAACTTCTAGTTAGACTGGGTTAACTTGTTGCTTGTGCTGAGCTATCTGCCTTCTCTTAATTGTTTCAAACTAAAAACCCCATTGTTTTTGAGAGCACATGTCCTTAGGCTTGAACTTTCCCACACTATGTTCCAAATAAAGTCAGTTCTTTGAGGAAGAGCTATGGAGCTTTCTGTTTTTACAGCTTGCCTCTCCCCCAGGAATACTTTTGTACCAATGCTCCAGAGTGGGTTGTGGTCACTTCTGTCAAACTGACATCCCTGTTTTACAAACTGGGTGCAGGTGGGGGCTGGTAGCTTCTGGCATTCTCATTTTGTTTCTCCCAGTGTGAAACTTTCACTTGGCAGAATGGCCAAGAGCAACCAAGCCTGGTATTTTTGGCCTGCTCTGCCTGGGATTAAGCTTACACTCTGTGAGTTGGAATTGAGGGGAAGGGAGTTCCAGACCCAGCTATTCTTGTCTCAAGGAGAGCTTCTACAACACAGAGCTGGGAGGATGAGATGTACTGGCAACCTACCTCTCTTGGGGAAATATCATAGCCCTAGACTGGGAGCTGGTGGGAGAGGGAGTCTTGTATTATTGGCTATGTCTCATGTTGAGCTAGGGGAGCAGGAGGGGTCAGGTGATGGTTCAAATGCCAAACTCTCCCTGCTCTTACCAAGATTCAAATTTCTTTGAATAAACATTTCTCCATTTGCTGCATAACTTTGGGACAGGTTCCACTAACTTCAAATGGTTGGCTTTTTAAATTAAGTTTTACTATTTATGATTATTTTGCTGGGGAGAGGGTCTGTGGAGTTCCTCATGCCCTATCCCATAAATTGCAGTCAGCTTCTCACTAAGCCTCTCTTTTAACCAAGGTTGGGATTTTTAAGAATTCAAAAATGTGTAGAGAACTGCTAAATTTTCTATGAAGATCTTTCATAATCAACCTACTAATTATCGCTTACATCTGTTTCATCCTCAACTACACCTTACATAAGTTCAACATAATTTCTTGCCTAAAGTATTTTACTAATCCCTCCTAACTAGCCCTCAATCTTAATTTTCTTTCCCAATCTGTTTTCCTGTAAAGGAGTGAATCATCTGAAATTTTCTTGATTTCCTTGAGTAGCTGTAGTCTACTGACTATAGATTAAACTCCAAACTACTTAGCATGGTACACAGGCCTGAAAAGCTAGCCCTGACATTCTAGCTCATCTTTTGCCATTTTTCCAGATCTACCTTATATTCTGATTATAGAAGATACCTAGCCTTACTTTGGTAGTCAATACGTTTCTAAGTTCTGTGTCAGTGATGCTATTTCTTTCCCTTTTCTGATCTTTGACTTTCTACTATTCCTTAAAGGTCTGATCTAATAATATTCACCTTATTCAAAGTACCCATCAGAGTTAGTTCATTGGGTTGAAAGTAAAACGTTAAATCAGAAATCAACAAGCATTTGTTGAATCAATGACTATGTCTCATAAACTTCTTTAGTATATTCTACTTCCTTTCTGGGTTCAAAACGAAAAACCACAAGGAGTATGTAAACACGGTCTGCTTTGTAGAAAAACATTCTGGAGTTGGTATTAAAAGAATATTAAAAATGGAGTGATAGCTGCTACTCTATTTTTAAAAATAAAGCCTTATAATACTAAGGAAACATACTTCCAAAAAAGGAAATATGTGGGTAGCCAGTTTATAATTTTAAGGAAAGGTTATTCAGTCTCTGAGCTGTGTATTCTAGAGAGGGAAAAAGGCTTTATTTAAGAAAAGAAGAGGAGTAGTCTGTGGGGAATTCTCACTCTGAATGAACTTAGTACCAAGAAGCATGTTAACCAGAGAGGAAGACAAAGAAATTGAAATGCCAAAAATGTGGTATGTGAGAAGCACATTTACTTACTCAGGAAGATCTGACAAAAGTTTTGTTTAATTTACAAACTGAGTGTAATCAGATTCACTGTCCTCCCCAATTTGGGAACAATAAAAGGGAATTTGGTTGTTTTTTAAACTTTCCTTTTTCAGGCAGAGTATTAAAGGTAGTAAGAAAATCTTCTAAAAGGGTTTATTATTCAATAATAAAAAATAAACATCAGACATATGATCCCTAATATAATGTAGATGTCTACAGAAGATGCCTTGTTTAAAATACGTTCATAAAGAGTATTATAAAGTAGGCAGTTTATGATAATACAAACTATAAGCTTGTCACTGCACATATGAGAAAAAGCAATAAGCCTTAGCCCTTCTTCTCTTTCTCATGGCATCTTAGGATTAATAAAGAACAAAATACCAATCTAAAGAAAATGTATCCCAGATTCCTGGTTCTTAATTAAAAAATACTACTTACTACCCTAGACTAGTTCCTCAATGCAAAACTGTTGTTTCTCTGCTTAAAAAAGCAAAATATTAACAGCTATGTTGCTTGGGGTCACACCTTGGAGAAGCCACATGTGCCATAGCAAGTGCTTTACACTGCAGAAGTTCTCAGTAATTCTGTCCTTTGTGCTTACCTGATGCTGTCATTTGTGCTAAGAAGAGCAGGTACACAGAAGTAGCATCCAACTGCAGGTGTCCCCACTGGTCATCACCTACTACAGTGGCACAGGTTTTGGTGTTGTACTTGGCATGGAGGCTATCCTTGGTACTCTGACTATACTTGAAGGATTCCACCTTATCCACCTGAAGGAAACAAAAACAGTAAAAGAAGGATATGCAGAAAAAGCAAATCACATGGCATATTTCTGTAGTACTCTAACACAAATTATTGCATTCAGTTTCAAGCAATGATGAATATTTAAAATGCATTGTTAGCTCTTTTCCCCTACACAAATAAAATACAACTAGAAAATCTATGCTGTTTCTAATTTTTAATTTAAGCAATTTAATTAGAAAATAACAGTTGAAGCCAGCTATTTCCTATTCATTACCTTTCTTTCACTCTTCACATGCAGAGTAATTGAGAACAGCTTGATAAGAAATAAGTGATATGTAAAAAAGATACATTTGTTCATAAAAGAGGTAGGTATTTTAAGTTAAATCAAAACAAGAAGATATATTTTGAAGAAGTAATAAAAATGGGTGGGAGACATACATAGAATAACATAAAAATATCAAAGAAATCTGACACAAGAGGTCAGAAAGGAAAAACTGTACAACAGAATTATGTGTAGATCTGATATATGATAGCAATTATTGTATCTTTAAATATGGTTCATGATTAGTGATTTTAAACCTTTTTGGTAAGGTAGAAAATGAAAATATCTAAAACACAAAAATAAAAGTTACAAAGAAAGGAGAAAAATGAAAGCTGTGATACAGCTCAATAGAGACAGCAGTGATAAAGAAGTTCAGAAGTCTAGAGTTGTTCTCTTTCTACTTTAGACTAAGGTGACTATGGATAATCACTATCAATATGGATCTTAATTTTTTCTGATAAAAATAGAATCTCAATCT
The DNA here is from genome assembly GCA_004363575.1 of Solenodon paradoxus. NCBI lineage: Eukaryota > Metazoa > Chordata > Mammalia > Eulipotyphla > Solenodontidae > Solenodon > Solenodon paradoxus. The sequence goes on along the minus strand of RJWH01004911.1, from coordinate 45,931 downwards.
CTAAAAATCTTTAAGAGACAACTTCTATATCCTAAAATGAATATAGCATTGTGAACAAAAGAAATAATAAATATTACTCTTTTAAAAAAGGAGTGATAATATTACAGATGTGTAAAGTGGGGGTTACATACACACCCATTCAAAAGTCTGACAATGCCAAGGCTAGTGAAATGCAAAGAAATACAAAGAGGGTTCTCATGTCCTGCTGGTGGGAGTGCAGTAGGGATGGCCACTTTGGAGATCACCATCAACATCTAAAATGTGCATATCCTTTGTGACCCAGTAATTCCACTTCTAAATGTGCATCTTCCACACAAGGACATGGATACAAGGATGCTCATCAAAACACTTTGTAATGGCAACAGTCAGGAACCACCTAGATCATCAGTGAATAAATGCATAATGCTATATTTATGCAGTAAAATATTGTGCAGAAGTGAAAATGAATGAAGAAGACCTACTTGTATCAACATGGATAAATAATTGAGATCATGATGACATGAAAAAGCAAATTGCATAATCTCCATGAGGCAATTATTTACATAATTTTAATCCCACATAAATATTTTATAGTTAAATATATATCATAAAAGTATAAGAACGTGGATCAGAAAAATACATACCAAATTCAGTACAGAGGTTACCCTTGGGAAAAGGGGGAATGACAATTAGACGAACAGCAGACTTCTTAAAAACAACCAGGAAGTTAGTAGAAAGTTGCCTAATAAGTTCAGAATGGCACAAATAACTGTCAAACTGAAATTTTAGTTCAGTTAATCTATTGTTCAGCAGTGTGAGCTAAATAAATATTTTTAAAAGAAAAAAATCAGTTCAGATTTAATGTAACATGTTAAGATTTCCTAGGATAAAAGTAAATCACTTTCTAGTAAAATACTTTTTAAAGGGAAAAAAATACCAAATAACCCCCAAAATGAACTAAAGACTGCTAAAAATATTTGCAGTGTATGTGACAAAGAATTAACATCCATGATGTTCAGAAACTCCACAAATAAGCAAGAAAGAGATAATGCAAAAGAAAAATAGAATTTATAGAAAATGAAATACAAATTTTCAATCTGCAAATGAAAGGATATTCCACTTCATTCAAGTTCAGGAAAGTATACATGAATGCAGTAAGTGCTGATCCCTTATCTCTAATCCTAAAATCGCAAACATTTCCAAAGAGTTTTTTCCCCTGAGTTTTGCACCAAAATTCATTTTGTGGCAACACCTGATTTAAATGATATGGGCTATTTGCAGTCTTTATTTCACTTAGTGGAAAATGCATGTCTCCCTACAGAGTAATGCTTTAGATGAAAGAGTGCTGCTAGACCTCGTGAGGGAAGCGCACATAGTAATGTACTCTATCAACTCTCGAATTCTGAAAAATTCTTATTTCTAAATTTCTATGTTTTATCTGGTCCCAAGGGCTTTATACAAGGCCTTATTGACATTTATCAGTGTCTATTCAATATACATAACTGCATGTACAATAATGGTTAAGCATATTAAAAAGTTATTTGTAGAGGTGGTGTAAAAGACTGAACAGGAACACTCCAGAGGTAACTGGGTAGTGAGATCATGGGCAACCTTCCCTCCTCAATTCCACAAATTTTCTAGAATTACTGTGAAATTGAATATATATGTATATAAAAGCTATAAACATTCCCTAAGGGGTAGAGATATTATTACAATGTGCTTTTATTAGAAGAGGGAGCTGTTAACAATACCGTACCTGTCTAATCATGCAGTGCAGAAGTCCCCTCATCAGCTTCACTACACTCTGCAGAAGTAAATGGAAACAAGACTGTTATAAACATCACTAGATACAGGAACACTTATTCAGCAACTGCAGTTGGTACGTGACCTTTTGAGATCTAGTAACCCTATCCTGGGTTCCTATGTACATGGCATTTACTTTATTGGTACACAGAAGAACAGATTGCAGCTAAAAAGGGAATCAAAAGTTGCAGTTTATAACTCATTCAAGTTAAAAGAAAATAATCCAAGTTCCAAAAGATTTATATGAAAAATAAGCTAACAATCCTATTAAAGGATATTCTATCTGAAGAAAAGGGGCAAGTAAGCTCAAATATCACAAAACTCTGAAGACAGTCTAAAATACATCCTATAGTCTAGAAAGATCTATATCATCACTTTTTCTAAATGAGTCAAACTTATCTTCAAGAATCCACCGAAATATTTATCTGAACACTTCCCCTAAAGAATAAAATGAACTTCATGAATAAGTATAAAGGAGAATTGCTAGTGCAACTCAACCCCTTTTCCATGAAAAAGTCAAAAAGCCACAAAATTCTTAAGTCTCAGGTCATTACTTCTCTTTCTAGGGTTTGGCGATTCCTAAAGCAGTTTTCCAATCATAACATTTAAAAATTCTGATGACCAACTATATACTATACTAGTTGATATATTAGTAATATAATAAATGTTTATAATACAGCATAGTACCAATATACCACATTAGTTATGCTACACTAGTTGATAGCATATAGTAATAATATGACAATTACATTTAATTATAATATAGCATAGCCTAGTATTAATGTACTATATTATACTAGCTATACGATACTCATTAGTTCAACATAATATAATAATTATGTAACTATATTTAATTATAATATAGTATAATAAGAATATTCACTACTATACTAGTTATAGTATATGACACAAGAAGGATCTAACAACAGTGGCATAGGTAGGCAATATGTTTTAGAAAACAAAGCACAAACAACTCCATTTTTCCACACTTTGTGTTTCACAGTCTGAAGAAATCCAACCAGATTATTCCAGGGAATGCTGACTCAGAGGTAGCTTCAGGACATCTCTGAAAACTAATCTATTTGCAAACCACATCATTCTGTTATTCCCTCAAAACAATCAAGTGAAACTACCAGCAAAAGGCATGATAAATACATACTAAATAATGTTCCAAATCTTTATGAAGTCTTTTACTAAGGGAAAAATGAAGTTACATTGAGAGAGTTTTCTTACGTAAGTAATTTCTGTCTATAAATCATCTCCCTCCCCCTATAGATCAGCAGAAGAAATTGTGGGTGGGGAGGGACAGAGAACAGGCAGCACATGATCTTATGTCTTAAAGCATTAAGTGTTTATTATAGAGTAATGACACAGACTGCAACCCCCTACAAGAAAATCTCTATCATTACTTTGATCCTAATGAAAGATATCATCCTTTAATATATCCTGTTAGAGAAAGCATTTAACACAGTCACCTCACTCTATGGGGAGACTTTATTCAATTCTGAATTATCTTCTATATGTCACCACATACTCACAGGTTATCATATCCTTTCAGCTCTCTTTACCATCAGCTCTACAATGCCCATCTACATTTTCTAAAACATTAAACTTGAGGAATCAAGGATTTCTGATTGTCATTCATCTTTGTCAAAGTCAGGATAAAATTCATAGGAAACATGGAGGCGGTAGAAATGAGGAAAGGTATATATAATTTGTGTTCCCCCAAACTGGCTGTTTTCTGACTTAAAAACACTAGTCAGCATTAATTATACACATTTATTCATAGATCAGGGCTTCTAATCACACCTCAAGTGACAGCCTCCTCTTACCTACTCTATTTAAACACATGGGTCTATGTATTTATGAACTGAATATACAAGAATATATAACTATACACAACCATATCAACATAGGTATTAGTCTCTCTTCAGGTGTGTATCTATCTATCTACCTATATATATATATATATATATATATATAAAATCAAATATCTATTGAGCATCTAAAATATGCAAAACAGGTTTTGTGGGACATAAAGACAAGGGAGACAGGGCAGATACATTTAAAAAAATTAAACTACAAACATAGTTAACCTAACAATTCCAATTATCCTTTAAAACTCAACTCCTCTGTGAATCTATCCTTGCCTTGCCTTGTTCAAGGGAAGTTAGACACTTCCACCTCTGTGTGTTCCCACATTAATTTGTACTTACCTTCTATACATATAGTGCCTACACTGTCTATCCTAATGTATTGTAGCTGTTTATGAATATATATATATATATATATATATATATATTTCTCCTCCATCAGACTGAACTCTGAGGAAAAGGGAAAGTGACCAGGTTCAGAAAGAGAACTTTAAGTCAATAGACTAAGCAGGTTATATTTTAAATATATATTCCATATCTGCAAATGACTTATCAAAAAATGAAAATTGTGTGTGTATTGTGTGTGCTTATAGAGGATGTAAATATGACTAAATATCAACAACTATTGAATGTAGATAAAGAGTATATATACATATTTTCATTTTACTATCCTTACAACTTTTCTCTAAATTAAAAAATCTTTAAATAAAAACTGAGTACTACATATAAACATTTGGACACTTTTATTTTTTGTATTACAGGGCCTGGCATATGTCAATTACACAAAGTCTGCTAAAGGAAAAATGTACCATCTTGAATGGCACATACCGTAGGTGATCTAAAAGTACAAGAGAGCAGTCCTGAGATGGAAGTAATCATTGTACAACTGAGTCTGTTAGGACAGTAACTACAGAAAAAGAGGGACTGGTGCTGAGCTGAGCTTTGGGGGTGGGTGTTCAGACTGGAAGGGAACAAACATCACAAATAAACAAATAACAAAACCACCTCATAAAAGGATATGGAGGTGGGACTATCCATAGCTTCCATGGAAGAAAATTTATAAAGACTTCCATAAGTTGTTAGACCTAGGTTGTATTCATAGTATCATGGTATCACTAATCTCAGCTTCGTCTCCATACTTCAATCCCTTCACTTGCAATTATGCAAAGTATGTAGTACAATGAAAAGTATTTGCACAAATGGCAGGTATTAGTATTAAGAAATTACTGAAAGTTAATGAAGGCAAAAACCTAGCTGGAACTGGGAGTATAACACAGGGTATCAGCATAACATCATACTGAAAAAGCATGCTAGGGTGCACCCTGGTGGAGTAGCAGTTAGGTTAGCCATCCCTAGATGAGCACTGTCCACACACAGCCCAAGGATTCAGGTTTGGGTCCAGGGGTCAATAAATACCATAGAACTAAAGAGAATTCTGGATAAAATGAGAACAATCAATCGTAGATTGCGAATAGAATTATACACACATATATTTTTACAAATGTACTTTTCTCTTAGTCAAAGTCATTCATCAATGTTTATTGTTTCCCAAACAATGAATTGGAAATCAATGTTTCCCAAACAATGGTTTGGGGAAATCCACAGTACTGAAAGGTTGACAACAGGTAGGGGGAACAACCAAGACGTACAACTAAAATAAAAATGCAAAAAAGGTGTGCTAGGACCAAATCCTAGAGAGATCTGCCTATTGATCCCAAATGTTGCAATTTTACTTTTAAGAAAATGAATCACAGAAAGATTATTGAGAATGGAAAGGATATAATCTAAGTGTGATTTTCACAACAATGTTAAGTAATCAGCATTTAGACTAGGATTGAAGCAGAAGGGACAAGAAAGGAGGGTACATATTCAGTAAAAAATTTTTAAGAATCAATAGATTTTGGTCTACATGTATCAAAAAGCAAAAGGAGAAAGTCAAAAATCACCCTAAGGGTAGCACTTTTCTAACATTGGTTTTATAGAACAGTAGTCCAAGAAATTCTAAAAAGGCTCTAACAGTTACCTCTATCTTAGATTAAAAATGCATACATCAAAGACTGAGAAATTATGAGGCAAATAAACCTGCTTTTTAACACGGCCCCAAACTTAGCTGACTTATGTAACTTAGTGTTGTTGTATAGAACATACTTTGGGAGATGCTCTAACTAGTGTTGTTTGGGTGACTGGTAGGATAAGAGAAAAAAGGGATAGCTGGTTAATTGCTGTTGTTTAGTAATCTATTTTGTTTTAGTTGGGAAGGTGAGATGTTTCAGATATACCAAGTTTGGAGACGCCACAGGATATGTAGGTACACCTTAACAGAAGACAAATGAAAAAAAAGATTTTGAAACTGAAGTGAGGTCAGAGCTAAAAATGAAGCTTTAGATGTCATTCTCATAAAAGTTAAAGCCATGAGAAAAGAAGAGAGACTACACAAAGAACAAAACTGAGAAGCAGAACTAGAGGGAGTCAAAAAGATATTTCGATTTGTGTATCATTTTTTATGGGTCTGAATATACCTAGGTGACTAAGAGAAAATGACATTTATAAAAAAATATATATATATAATTTTATTCTTAATTTAAGATTGATTGTCCCCACTACATCCAGAATTCTCTTCAGTTCTCTGGCAGTATTTATCAGAGAAAAACCAAGGTGAGAGTTGGAAGGAAGGGTAGAAATGATTAAATCATTCATCAATGTTTATTGTTTCCCAAAAGATGAATTGGAAATCAATGTTTCCCAAACAATGATTTGGGGAAATTCACAGTAATGGAAAGTTGACATTAGGTAGGAATTTAATCTATGGATTTATTGGATTTAATCTATGCTCATTTACTGGCCAAAAAACAGTGGTTATTAACCCTGGTTGCATATTAGAATCACCTGGTTTAAAAAGATATTTATGCCTCTAGGACTTGACTTCAGAGATTTAACTATTCAATGGTGGGGTGCAATAAGGTAATTTCTTAAAAGTTTCCCAAGTGATTCCACTGTACTGCCAGAGTTTAGAAGCACTCATGTACGTTGGGGTAAATCCAGCTCAGTGCCAATTTTTGTAAATAAAGCTTACTGGACACAGCTATGCTCATTCACATATATATTGCATCTGGCTGCTTTACACAATAACAGGAGAATACAGGCAGAGACCAACGTGACTCACAATGCTGAAAATATTTACTATCTGCCCCTTTACAGAGGACAGTTTTCTGATCTCTAGTCTGAATAAACTCTAAATCAGGCTTGAGAAAAAAATTAATGAGACCTAATAATGTTTAAATGAATAATGAAATATCATAGAAATTTAAATATTCTTATAGAATGGTCCCTTTTTGAAGATGCCATAACACTATTATGCTATCATATACAGTATCAATCTATCTATCGATCTATCTATATATAGAGAGAGAGAATTTATCAACACAAACACTATTGCTGTAACATTTTTTGAGACATTCCAAAGTTATTATTGAGGTAGCATGACAAACATTTTTGAGCTATGTGAAAAATTATTTAATAGAACAGCAAAAGTTTAGAACAAACAATTCAGTGTTTCCCTAAGTTTTCCCCTTCTCTTAAATTCTTTCTAATGAGGCCACATAAGGAAAAATATCAACTTTGAAGAATAATTGGTCAACAGGGAGATAACAGATTAGTTCTAATAGTATTAGAAAAAAAACAGTCAAGATGTATTAAATATAGAATCTCGGGAATTGTTCCATCGATATAATTTATAGCAAATGAAACACAATATTGAGATCAAAATAGCAAAACATTAGAGCAGGATGCAAGATTGGAGGCAAAGTACTATTACAGATGATTTAATGCTTTTTTATATTTTCAAAATTCTTACAATGACTATTATTTCTATAAGTCATAAAAATATTGATCTGTACTTCTTAGGCTAGAGCAAATGTTCCAACTTTTTTTCTGGTGAACCTAAGTAGCTCTCAGTAATGGTTTGAAAGAATATAAAATGTCCATTTTTGTAGAGAACACAATGAAACTTCCTTATTGCTGATGACTGAAATCATGCAATATTTTGATCCCTTTAATAATAACCAACTATCGATAATCTGATTTATAGAAGAAAATTAGAACTCAGATTGCCAAAATCTGAGAGAGGCTACCTGAGAAAATGGTGAGTGTAGAGAGACTCTTTTTCCATTAATGGAAAAGAATTCACATATTGACAGGTGAGTATCTTCTCAACATTAACAGTCCCATGTAACCCAGAAAATTGTTTTTTTTTGTCATGCAAGAGGACACAGCATCCTGTGCCTAAACAGTTCTATAAAGGAAGCTGCTTTACTGAGAAGGGTCTTAAAAGTTGTTTTAAAGGCATCTGCTGACTCTAACCTCATTTTGCATGCCCCACCCCCCCAGGGGGGTAGAATGCAACAGGTCTTGAAAGTGCAGTTTTATACCATAGATATAAAAATCAAGCAACAAACAGTGTTTTCTTGTGTCTAGTTGGGAAGATATGCTAATTTGTGTTAGCTACCCTCATATAAATAAAATTTATCATTTGCAAAAATGAAATAAAAGTATAACTACCTGTCCTAAACATTCCTCTCAATGAGAATAAATATTCTAGAGACTGCAAAATACATTTACTTAGAAAGAGGATTACAAATTTTAGGAAAGGTCCCAAGATAGGATTTTACACTGTAGCAGAACAGGCTGTACCCTTTCCCCCTGAATCAGCAAGTAACAAGTCTCAAGTTTCCACAGCAAAAAAAAAAAAAAATCGGTAGAATACAGTTAAGTGTTTTGGAATGTAATTTCAGGAAGATAAGGAAAGAGGGAGAAAGGCAAATTACAGTGCACCTCCTCCCCTAGCTTCAAATCTCTTTGGATTTTTGAGTACCTGCTCCAATTCATAGGCCTTTGCCTTATCCTCATCCCGGTCAGCATTCTTCCGATAGGCCAGGCCCAAACCCCACACAGCCAAGATACTGTACACATTATCCCGGACCCAGGCATCTTTTTGATCATAGCTGGCTGGAAGCAAGCCAGTTACTGGATTCTGCAAGGTCAAGAAAAAGAGGACAGGCAGGTAACTACAGAATGTTAATACTTGGAAAGGAATCTATCAAACGAGTTACTTAGGAACTTTGCTCTTCAATTTCCTCACTGCTGGGTTTATAAACTCCTCTTTAGATCAAGTGCAAGCAAATGCTATTCTTGAATAAAGGGAAGCCTCACAAGTCTGAAATATGGGTCTATAGTAAGAAAAAGATAGTTTAAAACCTTCCAATTCGAATGAACTACCAATGAAAAACCAGTATTAAAGGAATAAATATAAATTTATATAATTTACATTATATAGAAGATATCTCAGATCTTCACAATAGTTTAGTGTTAAGATAGCTAAAAGTTCCCAGACCTCTTTTCTTAGGCATCTTAGAAGATGACGCCCAAACCTGGGTAGGGATCAATAAAGACACTTTGAATCATCTTATAATTCTGCCCCAGAAACCCAAATGCAGCCTGAGGGGAGGGGATATGGGGGGTGTCAGAAACCATGATCCCTCTCCTCTCCTCTCCCTCTCCCTCTCCCCCTCCCCCTCTCCCCCTCTCTCCCTCTCTCCCTCTCCCCCCTCTCTCTCGTTCACTAGTCTCCGTCCAGGCTCTCACACCGCGTATTCTCTGTTATTATAGGTGACACCTTTTGATCCCATATCTTCCGTAATTAAAAGCGACACCGTCTTCATTTACCTGGTGGCACAGGATGGTCTGATGCACCAGCCTAGCATAGCCATCGAGTCGGACCCCCGAGTTACTCCGGCTCCTCATCGCGCCACGTTTCCAGTCCCCACAGAGAAACGGCCCGGGGACGCGGGAGCCCAGTCCTTCGGGGAAGGAGGTTCCAACGCGACTCCCAGCGTGCGGTGGGAAACCCGAGTGTCTGGGCCGGCAGAACTCTCCCACCGCTCCGGCCGGGGACCGGCAGTCCCGGCAACGGCGGCCTCCACCCACAGCACACCAGCCCCCGCCGGAGTCTGCCGGCGTCTCAGGTAACGCCTCGGCGCTCCGGTCACGGGTCGCTGCAGCCCTTACTCCCGCCCGACCTCCGTGTGGGGCTTTTGCATCCTCTGCTCAACTCCGGAAGCGCGCCTCAGCCGGGAGAGTCCCGCGCAGTGTCCAGCGGCAGACCTCCTGCCCCAGCACCGCCTCCACCTAGCGGGAGAAACGCTGGGGGCGGAGCAGGCGCCGCGAATCCCGCGGGTGCGCGCGCGCCAGGGGGCGGGGGCGGGAGCGAGGCCTTTCGCCGGTTGCGCGTAGCCGGCGCCCGCCCCCTCCCCCGCCTTCCTGCTGAGAATTTGTCTCCGTAGGCACTGTGCTTTCAGAGGTTTATTTTCGAAGCACCTCAAATGACGATGCCATTTTCCACACTTGCTTGCACACATGGTGTTCAGGAGGCTGTTTCTTCAGTTTCTGGGTTTTTTTTTTACCCCCCTACAGGACTAGTTTTAGGAACCTAAGGTTACTTCAGACCTAAAAGGAAAGCCCCCCACAGGCTTTCAAGGTCTGCAGCACTGGGTTCTAGATCTTTATCGTGTTTTATACTTTCACTAAAACTTTAGTTTAAACTCACTCCGACCCGAACCAAGCCAGAAAGAAATCCCCGCCCCCACCCCCCACCCCAGGGCGTTTTAATCCCCAGAAACTGAAAAGGCAGGCTTGGGAAGCCCGGCACCCGCCGGGCTTGGAGGAAGTGAGTGCCTAGGCGGGGAGGGAGCACAGAGGGCGGCTTTGGCCGGAGAGGAGCTGGAGAGGTTGTATAACTGCTTTGGAAGGCTCCCTGTGCACTCCTAGGTCACAAAGCCGAGACAACAAAGAGCTGAAAATAAAAGAGAGGGAGACTAAAAAGAAACTTGCAGGCGACGCTAATCGTTGGCCAAGGGAGAATCAGCCCGCACAGTGTTGGGTGCCCAGGCCCCGGGGACTTTGCTCACTTTCTATCTTCTCCCAACCCCCACCTCTTGATCTCTGCTAATGCAAACCCCTCAAGTCTTTTAAAGCTCTGCTTAAGAAACACCTGCTTTCTAAGCCTCGATAGTGTGATTCTTGCCTTCCTTGCAACTGTACCTAGTCCACAGCAATTTTCCATTTTTTTAATATTTTTTATTTCTCTAAATTCAATCTCTCCTCTCCTTTATGGTCCTTCCATTCCAACTCCCACCCTCACCCTCGTCCAAATTAGCATAAAATCGGGAATTTAGGAGGTGACTAGCAAATATTTGGTAATGTTGATGAGAAAGGACAGAATGCTCAAGAACCCAGATCTGGAGCTCTGAGGTTCAATGACCAGTGATGCAATGAGATACAGCCATACATGTAGAATAATCAAGCAAATAGTTTCCATTGCAGTCACTTGCTAAGCAAATGCCATGATTGGCAAATAACGAGCCACTTCAAGACACAGATGCACAGGGGGAGGAAAAAGTCTTTCCAGGAAAAGCTGCTTCATTTGGAGAAAAGGGCTGCCCATCACCCCTGCTCTGTCTCTAACTCAGTCATTTTCCCTCAGCCAATAGCCTTAAAAGCCCGTTTTCTACCCTTTTCCCCTTTAGGCTATTGCTTTCTTTTTACTTTCACCTCACCATCATTTAAAAATGTTTTAAAAATATTAAAATAACATGCTCACGAAAGAAAACTTGGAAAATATAGAAACGTAAAACAAATCATAATTCCTTCACATATAGCCACCTATTAATATTTTAGTTTATTTTTTCTAGTTTTTCTTTTAATCTTTCTGCAGGGATCTCCCATCCCCAAGTTATTTAGAAGTATGAGTAGATTAGGAATGCCAAAGGTAGGGTGTCACCAAAAAGGTAACTGCTGGCTGCCAAGAGGTCTAGCTGAATGGCATTACCTTGGTGTTTTCAACCTCAGTAAAGGTGGGGTCTGCGGTCTCAAACTTCATCTCTGCAGTGAGTGACCTGGAACTGGTCAGACTCAGGAGGCTAATTTATACTCATTATCTGGAGAGAGACTAATGTATGAAAACCAGAATGCTGGTTGATAGTGAGAAATTGTCCTGTCACATTAGAAAAAAAATACGTATTTTGCTGATCACCACATTCCCCCTGGTTAATGATGTAAAAGCCTTACTCCATCCCAAATTGCTATTTTTGTACAATACACCCATGAAGTAGATTCTATTGTTAACTCCATTTTAGAGATGGAGAAATTAAAGCAACCAAATCAGCTCTGTTCATCTTGGTTGCACCGATTCTCCCTTTTCTACACTTTCATGGCTCACTTGACACATACTTTCTTACATATGTCAAAATTATAAACCAAGTTACAATCAAGTTTTGCCAGTCTGGAAGTGATTTCTACATTTGATTTGTTGTACATTCATTTTATAGTTTAACTGTTTAAAATTTTATTTCCAAGTTCTAATATTCTGGTTTGTTTTTTTTTTGTTGTTGTTGTTTTTGTTTTTTGTTTTTTTTGTCGTTGTTGTTGCTGCTCTCTTATTTAGAAATTTTTTAATTTTCTTTTTAAAGGACAGGTGCAGGCAGGAATGAAAGTGTGCAGGCAGGTAGAGAGAAGAGGCAGAAGTATTCATTTCTTTTATTTAGTGATTCATCTTCCTGGTTGTTCCCCCAACCCCAGTCCTGGGGTTGAATGTAGATGACCTCTGGTGTCCCTATCTGCTAGGGCACCAATGCGAACTACCTAGGAGTCTGAATCATACTAATTTTCCAAAATCCAAAATTTTTGAAGCTTCATATTTTATAATTATTTTCCATGGTTTTACATTGTATGTTAATATCTGCATTAATCATCCCTCTAGATGTCCCACGTTGCTTATTCTCTTATTATTGATGAATAAGTCTCTTATTAGTAAATTTCTTGAAAACATACTCCGTACACTATCTCCTTTCTATTATTTTCCATTCACTTTCCAATTTTTAATTATGTAAGTAATATGTAAACACTTTGTTATGTAAAAAGTTAAAACATTGCAGATAAGGTTAAAGTTCTCTATTTCTACCACTTCTAATCAAATTCCTTTATGGCCCTTCCCAAAGAAAATCACTGTTACACAGTTGGGTTGTATCCTTCTAGATTTTTTCTTATGTATTTAGAAATATATGTAGAAATGCATATAAAGTATTGTCGCTTTCTGTGTATTCTTTTACTATTTAAACAATATTATACTGTACCTACTGTTGTGTAGATTGCTTTATGCATAGGCTGACCATACATACCATTTTAAATGGTTTGTTTTCATATTTCCTGACTGTGAACTTTGTCCCATTTTTAATAAACCAATGCTGTCTGTAATGTGGGACAAAAGAGTAAAATGAGTTGCCTTGGGCCAAGTCCGTTGAGGGTGCCAAAAACCCCATCCCATTTCTGACTCAGGGAATTTGGTCATCCTACTTATACATCCAAAATTTTGTCATGGAGATCTAGTCATGTTATTACATAGAGATGTACCTCATATACCATGGTTTATGTAGGCATTCGTCTGGATGAGTATTTAGTTTGTTACCAAGTCAGAACTCTTAAAAATAGTATTTTGGTGAGCATAATATGTTTTCTTGTGAATGTATATAGTTGTATTGGAAATAGACATCTTAAATATTTTAAAAATTATTGAAGGAGCATTGCATCATGACATGTAGGATTAAGATGTGTGTCATTGTAAATCAGTATCTGTATATAATACATTAAGTTTACCAACAGCAGGCATGCCCTGGTGGGGTTGCAGTTAGGTCAATCGCCTCTAATACCTCTGGGTTTGAGTCCTGGTTCTCAGAATAAGCAGTGTAAACAACTAAGCAAAAATAAAATAATGATGCTTCCTCCTCCTCTGTCTTCCTGCCTGCCTGCCTGCCTGCCAGCTTGCCTTCTTTCCTGCCTGCACCTTTCCTTTAAAAAAAAAGTTTACCACCAGCAGTCCAATTTCTATCCTTCTTCATATAATCAAAAAGCCTCTAAATTATCAACACCAGTCCGTAGTGTATTGAAAGTCTCCATTTCCTTACCTTTCCAATATTTGATATTATTGAATTTTAATTTTGACAGACAAATCACAACAAAATTCCAAGGACAAGAACTATGGTTACAAGAGGAAACAGAGGGAGTAGAGAACAAGAGAATGAATATGGTGGTGGAAAGTACTGGAACTCTGGTGGTGTAGAGTGCACACAAACTGAAGTGCAAAGCCAATATCCTTAAAATCACATAGCAATGTAAATTAAAGGAAAATAAAATAAAATAATTTATATGAAAATTTTAATTTTGAGCAATCTTATAGGTACAAAATGGTATCTCATTCTAATTTCCATTTACCTACTAATGTCATGAAGCATCCTTTTATGTTTAATATAATTTTTGTGATATTATGTTTATTTTTCTTTCCTCTTCTGTTTAATAATTGTTTATATGCTTTGTCGTTTCTCTATTGGGCTCTTTGTTTATTTCTTATTGACTTATAGGAATACAAAATTATATATTCTAGATGTTGATCCTTTTATAAAAGAAATTTATTTAGGTAACTTTGGTTTACAAAATAGTATAAGCGCATATATGCAGGTTCACCATTCATCATATATATAACACACCACTCCCACCACCAAATTACCAAAAGCTCTTCATCACTGTCCATTGAAATCCCATCACCACTTGCTCCCATTCTCCACCCGCTTCCCTGCTGGTAACCTCAGTTCTATTGTCAGTGTTCAATGGTTGGCTTTTGTCTGATCTGTTCATTTTGCTTTGTTTCTTCATATTCCACATATGAGTGAAATAATCTGGTATTTGTCTTTCTCCTTCTGACTTATTTAATTTAGCACAGTCACCTCTAGTTCCATCCATATTGTTGCAAATGACTGGATTTCACTTTTTTAGGGCAATGTAGTATTCCATTGTGTGTGTATATATATACACAACACTTTATTTATCATTCATTTGGCAATGGGCAATTCAGTGGTTTCCAAGTCTTGATTATTCTAAATAATGCCCCAGTAAACATGGGTGTGAATATATCTCTGCAAATTAATGTTTCTTATTTTGGGGTAAATATCCAGATGTGGGATGATGGGATCATTTGAAACTTCCATTCTGAATTTTTAAAATAAAAATTATGAAACCTTTTATCAACTTTTAATTTTGCTATAAATTTTTTTGTTTTGCTTTTTGTTGTTATTGCTTTTAATAGTAATGTTTGTGGTTATGGGGAGTTGGGGGAAGGAAGGAAAGAGGAGGAAAGGTGGTGATAAAGGACACTGCAACTCTGGTGGTGAATGTGGTGTAAAATGTAGACTGAGATGCAATTTCAATATCCATTCTGAATTTTTGAGGAGTCTCCATTTTGCTTTCCACCAAAGTTGCACCAATTTCCACTTCCACCAACAGTATAAAAGGGTTCCCTTTTCTCTGCATCCTCACCAACATTTGTTGTTTCCAGTCTTCCGGATAGTAGCCATTCTCACAGGTATCAGGTGAAATCTCATTGCTGTTTTGATTCACATTTCCCTAATAACAACCAATAAACAGCATCTTTTCATGTGCCTGTTGGCCAACTGTTAATCTCTCAAATATGTCTACCCAGTTCTGCCCATTTTTTAATTGGGTTGTTTGTTTTTCAGTTGCTGAGTTTTATGATTTCTCTCTATATTTTGGATATTAAGCGCTTGTCAGATGTATGATTTGCAAATATCTTCTTCCTTTCAGTAGACTGTCTTCATTTTGATCATAGATTTTTTTTCGTGATTCATAAACATATTAGTTTGAAGTAGTCCCATTTGTTTATGCTTTTCTTTCCCTTGTCACTGGAGTAGAATCCCCAAAGATCTCTCTAAGGCTAATGCCATGAAACACCTTGCCTATGTTTTCATGTAAGTATTTTATAGTTTTCAGTCTTACATCCAAGCCTCTAAACCATTTTGAATTAATTTTAGTGCACGGTGTTAGAGAGTGTCTAGATCCTTTCTTTTGCATGTGGCTGTCCAGTTTTCCCAACACTATTTGTTGAAAATATTTTCCTTTCTCCATAATGTGCTCTTGATTCTTTTGTCATAAATTAGCTACCATATATGTGTGAGTATATTTCTAGTGATTCGGTTCTATTCCACTGATCTGTATATCTGTTTTTATCCCAGCACAGTACAGTTTTGATCACTATTACTTTGTAGTATAGCTCAAGTTCTGGGAGTGTGATGCCTCCACTTTCATTCTTTTTTCTCATGATTTCTTTGGATATTTGGGATCTTTCATGATTCCATACAAATTATAAAATATTTCCTTTAAAAATGCCAGTGGAATTTTTTAAAGGAAAGGAGCAGGTAGGAATGAAGGAAGGCAGGCAAAAGACAGAGGAGGGAGAATTGTATTAAACCTGTGCATTCAACACAGCATTTTAAAGGCAAACAGCATTTTTAAATATTCATTTCCATTTAGTTGTTCACACTGGTTGTTTTCCCCACAGAGCCAAGGCTTGAACCCAGGGGTATATGGCTTGTGTCCTTCAAAGGCAGTTGACAACTGCTACTCCACCAGAGCATGCCAGCATTTATTTTTAATGAAGTAAAATTTATGAGTCTTTTCCTTTTTGTCTTATTTTAGAAGGTCCTTGTAGTATGTTGGACAGTGTCCCCCAAAATATATATCCACCCAGAACTAATGAATGTGACCTTATTTGGAAAAGGAGTCTTTAAAGATGCAATTAAGCAAACAATCCAAAAATGAGACCATGCTGGATTTTCTGATTGGGCCTTAAATCCAATGATAAGTGTCTTTATGAGAAAAAGAGACGACAAAGAAGAGAAAATGGTGATGTGAAGACAGAAAGAATTGGTATAGCTACAAACCAAGGAACACCAAGTATTGCTAGTAGCCACAAGAAGCTAGGAAATAAGCATGGATCAGATTCTCACTCAGAGCCTCCAGAAAGACCCAATCCTCCTGACACCTTGACATCACACTCTGGCTTACAGACTGAGAGAGAATAAAATTCATATCATCTCTTCTGTAGTCATTTTTATGGCAACCCTAAGAAACTAATAAAGCCTTTCTGCTCCAAAGATCATCAATAAATTGTCATTTTTTTCTAATAACTTTATTGTTTGATTTTAATTTATAGCTTATTTAATTCCTCTTTAATTTATTTTTATAAATGGACTTATATAGATATATAATTCAGTATTTTACCAAATGGTTAGTCAATTGCACTAACATCAATCAATGAGTTATTCTCCCCATCGATTTGAAAAATGATATTAATTTCCTTTTTTTCTGACATTGCATGGTACAGGTTTTTAATTAATTCTTGGCAATTAATATTTTACTAGAAGCTTGCCAATTTAATTCAGGTCAGGGTTTTGCATGTTTGGCACTACTGAGATTTTGTCTGAACGATTCTTCGTTGTTGGGCCTACCCTGTGCATTGTAGTATGTTTAGTAGCATTCCTGGTCTCTACCAACTAGGTATTAGTTGTACCCCTCACCCTGATTTTTTAAAGGAAAAGTGCAGGCAGGAATGAAGGTAAGTAGGCAGGTAGGCAGGAAAAGAGAGGAGGAAGAAGCATCTTTATTTTACTTTTATTTAGTTGTTCACACTGGTTGCTCCCCCCCTGGAATGAGGACTAAAACCCAGGGGCATGTGGCCTATACTCCTTCAGAGGTGATTGAATTAACTGTTGTTCCATCAGGGCGTGCCAGTTGGGACAACTTGAATGTCTCCAGATAACCAGATATCTTTTGAGGGTCAAAATTTATTAGATAAATTTGTGAAAAGGTTTACTTATAATTTCTAAATCTCTGATTCTGAATAATCTCCCCCCGCCTTTGTATTCCTGGTGTGTTTTATTTGTGCTTTCTCTATTTTTTATGTGATGAAGCTACGCAGCAGTTTATCTGTTTTATTAATATTTCCCCTAGAACCACCTCTTATCTTTACTAACCAATTGTATCTTTATTTTTGTATTCTTTGTGACTCGATAAATGGAAAAATTTCAAATATTTTATCATCAAAATGGAATGTGTAATATAATGAAGTACATCACCTAGCTCCAATAGTTATCAACTAATAGCCGATATTGTACCTATCGTTTATGTTTATATTCCCCCTTCTCTTCCTCTTATATTATTCTGAAGCAAATGCCATGCTTCATATCCTTCATTCATACTTAAAAAAGACATGAAAGCTTTATTAACTTTAACCACACTATCATTATTGCACCTGAAAATACGATTTCTTAATAGCATCAAATATACTTTCTATAATTCACCCAACTTTTTCATAACCGTGTGTGAGAGAAAGGCATGAATCAGTGTCCAAATACAATCTTTGTAATGCATTTGATTGACATGTCTTTTAAGTCTGTAAGTCTTTTAAGCCGTAAATTCCTCCTCTTACTCACATTTTCCCCTTATAATTTGTTGAAGAAACCTAGTGGTTTCTCCTGTAGGATTTCCTTAGTTCAACTTAGCTGATTCCATTTTTGTGGTTTTGTTTAACATGTTCTCTATCTTCTGTATTTTATACAAATAGGTTCTTCACTATAAAGCTTTAATCAGACTCAGGCTCAATTTTCTTGGCTAGGCTGTTCATATGGAATTTTCCCATCAGAAGCCTCAAAGACTAGATCCGTTAATTTAATAGGAATTGAGAAATAATGATGTCATATTATTCCATGTTAATTTATTAGCTGGCATTCTTTTATAAAGAGAAACATCCCTTCATCTGCCATTTGGCTCTTAGTGGTACAGTTCACATAAGAAAATCAGGATAAATGCTAGATTCTTTTGCTTTATTTACTGGTTTTCAAGATACTAAGTTGAGAAAAAGCATCCTGTTAAATGAGAGAATATATGTGCACATATAGTAGAATGGCAATCACAAAGAAGCACAAGAAGCTATGCATATATTGGATAAAATAGATTTCCAAGTGTTAATATCCAAAAATAATAAAGAACCCACAGCACTCAATAACAGAGGACCAAAAAGTCCAACTAAAAAATGTTAAGAAGATATGAATAGACACTTTAAACTTAGTGTTTATTGAGGTAATTTTGCTTTACAAAATAATATAAGCCCATATGTACAGGTTCACCATTCATCAAATACATAGCAACACATCTTGCTCACCACCAAATTACCGAAAGTCCTCTACCACTGTCGATTGGACCCCACTCCCTTTTGTTCCCACCCTTTCCTCACTGGTAGCAACAATGTCCAAAGATTTTTGTTTTGTCTGTTCCTTCGCTTTATTTCTTAGTATTTTAAGCTCCTCTTTGATTTCCTCTTTTACCCAGGAATCATTCAGAAGCATATTGCTTATTCTCCAATTAATTTGGGGTTGTTCACCTTACTTTATGTGGTTGATTTCCAGTTTTAAGTCGTTGTGGCCAGAGAAGATGCTTGGTATGATTTCTATCTTTATAAACTTATTGACAGATGTTTCGTGTCCCAGCGTATGATCTATCCTTGAGAATGTTCCATGCACACTTGAGAAGAAAGTGAAATCTGTGATCATTGGGTGAAGTGTTCAGTATATGTCTATTAGAACTATCTGTTCCACATGGTCATTTAAAGCAGCTGCTTCCCTGTTAATTTTCTGCCTAGATGATCCATTCATTCTTATTAGTGAGATATTGAAGTCTTCCACTATTATTGTGCTTCTGTCAGTGTCTCTCATCAGTTCTAATATTTGCTTAATATATTTTGATGCTCTTTCATTTGGTACATACATATTAATAAGCATTATGTCTTCTTGCTGGATTGATCCTTTAATCATCATATAATGCCCATCTCTGTTTTAATGTTATGCATTTTACTTGGAAATCTATTTTATCCAATATATGCATAGCTTCTTGTGCTTTTTTGTGATTGCCATTCTACTGTAGGATAGCCTTCCAACCATTGACTTTGAACTTTATCTTTTGATAGAAATTGCATTTTCTGAATGCAGCAGTAGGTTGGATTATGCTTTTTAATCCATTCAGCCACTCTACATTGTTTTGCTGGTAAGTTCAGTTCATTAACGTTTAGGATGATTATTGATCTCCAGTTATTTATTGTCACATTGTAATTTGTCTTCTGTATATTGCTCCAGACAATCCCTTTGTTCTTCTCTTTCTCTTCTTAGGTTAGAGGATGCAGTTAAGCTTTGATTGGCTTCCCTTTTTGTTTTCTTCTTTGCTTTTTCTCTGGGGTGTATTTTGAGGTTACCCTGAAGTTAGCATTAAGAATTTTATGTTGGTTTCCTATTTTTATTTGAAAGCATATTAGTCTTCCACTCTTCTAACTATCCACATTTTTGTTCTCTTCCTCCCCTCTTTTTATATTTACTTTCTTACTGCTTTTAAGTGGAGTTTCTTTACACTTTATAGAGCATACTTTAATATATTTTGCATAACTGGTTTTGTGGTGATGAATTCCTTTAACTTTTGCTTATTGGAAAAGATTTTTTATCATTTCTTCAGTTCTGAATGATAATCTCAGAGGGTGTAGTATCCTAGGTTGAAAATCCTTTTCTTTCAGCACTTTCAATAGGTCATGCCATTCCCTTCTGGCCTGTAGAGTTTCAGTTGAGAAATCCGCTGATAATCTTGTGGGGACAACTTTGTATGTCATTGATTTTTCTCTGGATGTTTTTAAGATTCTCTCTTTATCTTGTATTTTTGACATTTTGATCACAATGTGTCTAGGTATAGTTCTGTTTGGGTTTCTTTTATTAGGAACTCTTTGAGCTTCCTGGTTCTGGAGGCTTGCTTCATTTTTCAGTTTGGGGAAGTTCTTATCTATTATTTCTTCAAATACAATATTACCCCTTTCTATCTCTTCTTTTTGTGAGACCTCGATCATATGAACGTTGCTCCTTTTGATGTTATCCCAAAGGTCTTGAATGCTGTCTTTATTTCTTTGCCTTCTTTAAATCTCTTTGCTGGTTTGCTTGAGTGAGTTCCTCTGCCCTATCTTCCAGTTTGCTGATTCTATTGGACACTTCACCCATCCTATTATTGAGTCCCTCTGTTGAGTTCTTTAGTTCAGCTACTGTATTATTTCTTTGATATCTTGCTTAATTTATTTTTTCTTTTTTGATGTTCTCTTTTACTATTGTTTTCTGGATTCCCATGAGTACATTAATCACTGTTACCCTAAATTCATCTTCAGGTAGTTTTCATACATCTGCTGTATTCAGATTTTCCCCTGGGTTTTTGACTGGATCCATCATTTCACATGCATTTCTCTGTGCCTTTGCTCTGTTTGGTTTTCTGTTTATATTTCTGAGGGTTCGATTTCCCTGCAGTGAAGGCATTGTTTAAAATGATTTTTTAATCATTATATAATGTCCATAAAACTGCCTTTTATAATCTTCTTTAGCTGGAAGTCTATTTTATCTGATATATGTATGACTGTCTCTGCTTTTTTATGGTTACCATTTGACTGCAGGATTGTATTCAAACCATTGACTTTAGTCTTTGTTTATCTTTTGAATGTTGATGAGTTTTCTGTACAGCAGCAGAAAGTTGGGTTAGGTTTTTAAATCCGTTCTGCCATTCTATGCCTTTTGTTGAAGAGTTCAACCCATTACCATTTGGAATGATCATTTACGTGTAACTGTTTATTGTTATTTTGTTTATTGCTTTCTGGATAGTTGTTGCAGATAGTACATTAGTTCTTCTCTTTCTCTTCTTAGGTGTGTTGAAAGCATTTATGTTGTGTTTGGTTTCCCTTTGCCTTTTCATTTTCTTCTTTGCATTTTCTCTGGATTTATGATTATCCTGGGATTTACGTAAGTTTCTATGCTTTCAATCTATTTTAACTTGAAAGTAAGTTACTTTGAGCTCATTCTAACAGTCCACATTTTTACTCTCCTCCTAATTGCACTTATTATTTTTGATGTTTTGCTACTTATAAGCAGGGTATCTTTTCATTTTACAGAATTTCCTCTAGTATTTCTTGTAAGGCTGTTCTCGTGGTGATGAATTCCTTTAACTTTTGTCTTTAAAACTTATAATTCCTTTAATTATAAATGATAATTATTTAGGGTAGAGTATCCTTGGTTGAAAGTCCTTTTCTTTCATGACTTTGAATATATCATGCCATTGCCTTCTGGCCTGTAAAGTTTCAATTGAGAAATTTGCTAACAGTCTTATTGGGGGCTCCTCTTTTATATATAACTTGTTCTTTTTCTAGCTGTTTTCATGATTCCCTCTTGATCTTATAGTTTAGACACTTTAATGCTGATGTGTTTTGGTTAGGTCTGTTTGGGTTTGGGTTTCTGCTTTCTTCTCTCTATTCCCCTGGATTTCCTATGATGCAAATGTTATTCCTCTTGATATTATCTCATAAGCTGTCTTCATTTCTTTTAATTCTTTTTTCTCTTTTCTGGTCTGTTTTGGTGCATTCCACTGTCTTATTTTCTAGCTCACTGATTCACTTGGAGACTTCTTCCAGCCTACTGTTGATCTCCTCTGTTGTGTTCTTTAGCTCTGTTGGGGGGAACTTGGATAAGATGTGAGTTTCTATCAGCATTTCTGCAAACTTCCAAAATCATCATGGAACCAGACAGGATGGGAGTGCCCTCAGGATGGAACAACAAAAGGGCATGAAACTCCTTGATGGCAGAGACTTTTAGAACCAAAGTGAGAAGTATCTCAGGATGCTCTCTTCTTGTTTCACCTGAAATCTCCTTGCAGTGATGGCTTGGCATTTTATGATTAAAAGCACTTCTTTCTTATCAATAGTACACCTGAAAAAAACCCTCCTCATGCTTAGACAGTGTACATACCTAACTACCCTGCCAATCATTAAAGTAGTTCTTTCTGTCCAGTAGATCTATACTCTCTCTCTCTCTCGTGCTTTTGCTTTCTTCTTTAATTTCTCAAATAAAACTGTAAACTTCACTTCCTAATGTCTCAAGAATTATTTCTTGAACTATTTTTTCACTAAACCCAAGCTGTCCCAGCAACATATTGGTACAATATACGCCTTATCCTAGTTCTCCCCCAAAAGCTCCATGAATCATCTTTGGAACTGCTTCATATTCTCTCTCTTTATTATAGTTCTCTTTTCCCCCTCCATTGCTTTCATGATTTCAGTGAATACCATTAAAATAATGCTTTAAAGTCTTCATCAGTTAGTTTATTTAAGTCTGTTGCTTTCAGATTTTCCCCTGGAGTTTTGTATTGGTTCATCATTTCATGAATATTTCTCTGTCTCTTTGATCTATTTGGCATTCTGTGTTTATTTCTATGTGTTAGGTTTCCATGATAGAAAGGTCTTGTGTTAGGCTATAAAGGTGCACAGTATATGTCTGAGTATTGATCTACACTGTCTGGCTTCATTTAGCTGTATGATATCAACTCTTATTGGGTTTGCTGGAGCACCAGGGCCAGCCTTGTGTTGAAGCTGGAGAGTCCAGCCTACGGGGTTGGAACTGGGGGTGGGGAATGCAGAGTTTTTCCCTAAAGGCACAAACACAAGGAGAGAGACACAAGAGTTGTGGGATGAGTCCACAAGCAGGCCATAATCCCAACAGAGTCAACAGAAGATGAGAGCTGGGAGCTAGTCTCAGTGAAGCATAATTCTTTATGAAAATCCTTTGGTTCTCCAGAGGAGTATCAGTCCTAGCAGGGAGTGGGGTAAACAAGCCCTGGGGTCTGGGGGTGGAATTTCCGGAAGTACCAAGCAAAGAGTGAAGCTGTTTAGCTGTAGCCTCAGATGGGTGGGAATTTTCCTTTTGATGGAGACCTTCCAATTACTTTACCAGTTGGAGGGGTAGAATGGAATGCTCCTTAACAGGAACCAGTTACCTATCTGTACTGGTGCTGATGACCCAGCTGTCTGTCTTTGGCAACCTATGGAAAGACAGCTTTATATACCAAATTTTTGGCACTAGTGTGCTCATGGCAGAGTGGGCAGGTGTTTCCTCCTAGGTGTACTCCTGCAGTAGTGGCCTCTAGTTCTGGCATGGAGCTTAAGTTGTATCTCCATTCACAAGGAGACTAGACCTCTTTCCACAGAATAATGAGGTTTTTGGTTCAGCAACTGAACACCAGTTCTCAGGTATGGTGAGACCCACTGACAGGGAAATTCCTTCAGGTCCAAGAGACTGTATCACTGTATCTCTCCCTGTGGCCATGGGGTCTCCAAATAGGGCCGTGTGATATTGAGACACATAAACTTCTCTTACCATTTATGAAATTGTGTGCTCCTTTCTCTTTGTGAAGATGTTGATCTCCAATCCTTTTCAAACGTAATAGTTGTTAAAATGGGTGGGTCTATTTTTTCTTGTGCCTATTGAGGTGGAGGTGAGCTCAATACCTTAAAAGTCCGCTCTCTTGGAACTGTCTATACTTTGGACTTCTCTCTTTGATCCTGTGCTTGATTGTTGAAGGTAATATACACTCCTTTAAACATGACATATAGATAGCCAACAGGCAAATAAAAAGATTTTTATCATACATTAGAGAAATGCAAGTCAAAACAATAATAAGAATCAACTCACACCTGAAAATGACTGTTGTCCAAAAGATTGGAAATAAATACTGTTGGTGAGGATGTGGAGATAACATTTATACAATTTGGTGGAAGTATAAATTGGTACAGCCATTATGAAAAGCAATATGGAGATTCCTCAACAAATTAAACATAGAAATTCCATATGCTCCAGCTATCCCACTTCTGGGTATTTTACAAAAAAACCCCAAATCGCTAATTCGAAGAGATATGTGTACCCCCATGTTTACTGCAGCATTATTTACAATAACCAAGAAATGAAAACAACCTAAGTTTCTATGGGTAGAAAAGTGGATAAGAAGATATGGTATACATACACAATGGAATATACTCAGCTATAAAAATATATTAAATCCTGTGTTTGGCAACACCATGGATGGACCCAAAGAGAATTACGCTTAGTGAAATAAATCACATGGTGAAAGACAACCATTGTAAGATTTCTTTCATATGTGGATTATAGAGAAACCAAATAAACCAAATCAAATAAAAGACTTTTAGTCTATAAGACCATATTAGTATTTGCCAGAAGCAATGGGGAAAGATTTACTGTCATAAAATTGGGTAAAAGGAGTAATTATATGATGAAGGATAGAATGACTTTTAGTGGTGATCTTTTATAGTATATTCACATGTTTATTTATAATGATGTGCACCTTCAACCTATATGATGTTATAATACAATGCTATTTCAAAAAAAAAAAAAACCCGCACACTTTCAGTGTTCTCACCCATAACTTATTCCTGACTCACTGCCTAATAACTGTATATTTTGCTTCCGGAATAATTATCCTTCAGAGGCAAGGTCATTGAATAAAACTTGGATGTTAAAAAAGCAATTTCATACAATATTTTACCATCTAAATAGTTCTAAGCCCTTGATTAAATAACCAAAATAGCAAGTTGATTCCCTCTCATCTTTAAAGTGACAAATTTCTTTATAGTATTTATAAACATTACAGATTCAAACATTTGATGTATATAATTTCATTACAGTTTTCTCCTTACTGATGCTGAAATCCCATCATTGATCTCTACCCATTAACCTGTGTATCCTTTTGACACAACCTTAGTAGTCTGCAAGTCTCCTTGCTTCCTGAGAATACAAGATGTAGGAAGCTCCACTTGCACATTTCCCTCCCATACTAGAAATCAGTCACTTATCTCTGGTGTTTCTGGTTTCTGACTTATTTTAGCATGAAATGATATTTGGAAATAAATATCTGGGTCCTAAGTATCATAATCTGACCAATTCAAATTCAGGACTGTAGAATTTTTACTTAATCTCAAAAATTTATATATCTCCTTTATCCTGATTCTCAAGACAACATAATCTCTCATTTGTTTTATCCCCAATATACAGACAACATTTTCAGAATCACAATACCAGCATCATACCACAAAAATATGATTATTATAAGGAATTTATAATTCTTTTGCAGGTATTTTTGTCTTTAAGATTTATCCTGCTTGGGATAAGCATTAATGTGCTTTAAAGTCACTTCCTTTGATATCATTTCACTATGTAGATACAGAGGTTAATTTGTTTCATTTTGCTTTTGATTTTTAGGAATTACTTTAAAATGATTTCACAATTATGTAATATTTTTGTGTGGTGTCAATGTCAAATACACAGAGCAAGACATATTCAAAGAAATCTAGCTTTTACCTCTGATTCTTCATGCTATTCCTTTCCCCTTCTTTTAGGCAAGCATTTTTCTTTTTTTAATGATTTATCTTTGCCTTTTATACACATTCACATACATGACCATGCACACACATGTATGTATGCATTTCTATATTTTCCCTTTTTATATAGGTAGTATTATATTATACAGAGTTTTCTCCACTTAAAAAAATGAACACTATATCCTGGTGATTAGTCCATTAGTATATATAGAGATATTCTTCATTCATTAAAAATATTATTTTATTATTTTTTTACATTGTTAAATGGTTACAGAATAGTGAATTTTCATCTTAATCTGTGTGCGTATCATATCACATCAGCCACCAGATTCTAAGTAGTTAATATAGTGGTGGCGATGACCACCAAAACTGTAATTTTTAAAGCTGCATAATACTTCATTTTGTGGATGTACCAGACCTCTGTCGGTGCAACAGTTATTGATGCTATTACATATAACATAGTAACAGCTAACCTTGTGCATGTCTCATTCATTCTGAATACTTTTGATCGGTGAATTCCATATGCTTAAATTTATTATGATTGCGATATTTGGATAATTATTTCCACCATTTTTTTGTATTTTCTTTTTACCATGTGTTTTGATCTTTTACCCTGTATCTTAAATTGATAGAACTTTTATGTTCCCTCTTGTTTCTTGTAATGTCTTAGAAAGGAGAGTTTCTAATAGCATTTTTGTTCTTTAGGTGGTTTCCCCTATTTTAGAATATACAGTTAAGTATATAATCCTTTAGCATGTCTAAAATAGTTCAGTATTTATAGTTACCTTTCAAACATTAAAAAGTTATACCATGTTTTACTGACTTAGTGAGCAACCTCTCTTGCCTTACCTTGTTATTACTTCAAATCATTGTTTTGTCTTTAATTTTAGTTTACCTTTTCTTAAATAGATAATACATTAACATATTTCAAAACCCCCAAACAGTAAAAATGAGAACTCTTCTCCTACTCCTCTCCCATCTTTCCTATTCACCCTATAACCCCAATCACATAATCCTAATAAATGCATGTTCTTCTAAAGTTTCTTTTTTATAACTGCGAACACTCTTATTTTATCTCCTTTTACGATACAACATACTATACACTCCGTTTGGTACTTTGATTCCTTTTCACTTAGCAATACATTTTGGTGATCTTTTCATGTCAGTACAAATAGAACTTCCTTAATTTTTTAATATGTTGCAGTATTCTATTTTATGAATGATCCTTTATTTATCTAATCAGTAATCTGATGCTAAATACTTGGATTATTTCCAATATTTGGCTGCTATAAAAAGTTGGAATCAAATAATTTGTTATTTAATGTTTTAATTTTATATATCTTCAGCATATATTGGTAGAGTAAAAAGTTGGATTGCTGGTTCAATGAAAAATGTGCCATTTATTTCAAAATATGTTGCCAAAAATTTCTTTAAGAGAGTAGTATCAGTTTTCATTCCCACCAGGAATGTATAATAGTGTCTATTTTTTCACAGACTATTTATAATGTAGTATGAATTGGGAGTGTGGTTGCAAATCTCAGCAGTTATATTTTGCATTTTTCTCATGAATAAGGACAAATATCTTTGAGAGCCATTTATATTTTCTTTTCTGTTATTTGTTCATATATTTTGCTTGTTTTTTTTAATTGAGTTGTTGGTCTTTTTACAAAAGCTGGGGCATCTTCTGTGGTATTTGGATCATGAATCATAGGAAGGTTTTGCCTAAAACTCTAAAGTTGTAAAAGAAGTATCCCATGTTTTATTCTAGCATTCTTTTATGTTTCATTTTTCAGATTCAAATAACTGATTTGTTAGCAGTTTGTGCTGGTGAACAGTGTGAACTGTCTGTCAGTTTAATATCTTCATGTGGCTATATGACTATTCCAACTGTTTATTGAACAATCTGTCTTTTCTCCA
Organism: Solenodon paradoxus; assembly: GCA_004363575.1. Classification (NCBI taxonomy): domain Eukaryota; kingdom Metazoa; phylum Chordata; class Mammalia; order Eulipotyphla; family Solenodontidae; genus Solenodon; species Solenodon paradoxus. The sequence goes on along the minus strand of RJWH01004911.1, from coordinate 18,172 downwards.
TTAGCTTAGGATTCCATCTCTATTATATCTCACTAGTCAATTAATCCCCTTGACCGCATTTCCCACCCTCTCCTTCCCCCATCTCATTATGCGCTCACTAATTTTCCTTTTTGGCTAAAAGTTGCTTTATTTAGTTCATTTTTTAAGCTTTATTTTTGTTTAATTTAGTTCATTCGTTTGCTTGCTATCTCTATACATCACATATAAGTGATATCATAAAATGTCTGTCTTTCTGCTTCTGGCTTATCTTGCTAAACATCTTTCCCTCTGGTCCAATCATGTTGCCACAAATGGTAGGATTTCTCCTTTTGATAGCTGCGTAGTATTCCGTTGTGTATATATACCACACCTTCCTTATCCACTCACCTATTGATTGTCATTTAAGTTGTTACCAGCTCTTGACTATTGTAAATAATGCTGAAATGAACATGGGGATACATGTATATCTGCAAATAAGTGTTTTAGGGTAATAAGAATAACTGCATCATATGGGATCTCCATTCTTAATTCTTTGAGAAATCTTCATACTGTTTTCCCTAATGGTTGCACCATCATACACTCCCACCAACAGCGTATAGCCTTTTCAGTAAACACCATCACAGATATATTCAGAAATAATCTTTTAACAGATACTTGAGGATTCCCTAGTCTAGTCAAGTGGACAAAAAAATTAACCATCACAAGGAATTTCCTTGTTTTCCTGATTTCCTGAATATTTTGATCATAAAAGATGTTGAATTTTGTTTATCACTTTAGATGATCATGTGTACTTTCCCTTTGTTCTATTCATGTAGTGTATTATATTGATTTATTTTATTATACTATTCCTCTTTTGCATTTCTGGAATAAATCCCAGTTGTTTGTGGTGTGGGCGTAGATATATGTGTTTGTGTATACACAAATGTATATTTATTTTGTGGTATGCTTTTGGACTTGGGTTGCTAATGTTTTGTTGTGGGCTTTGCAAATATATTTAAAGGATATTGGACTACAATTGTCTATTCTTGTGACTTCTTTAGCTGGTTTTTGTGTCAGAATATGCTTGTCTTATTGTATTAGCTAAAGGTGTTCCAGCTGTTCTATTTTTTGTTCTCGATTTCTTTTAGTTGATCATAGTAAATAAAGCTTGTTTTCAGGGGGTTTTCTCTGGGAATTAGTTGGAAGCTATATTTCATGAATTTCAACAGCTGTCATCCTATCTGTTCCAGGTTAGGGTCCCCAAAATGAGTAGCAAATACTGGGGGAAATGAGGTATGTATCAAAAAAGGAGGAGAAAATTAAGAGCTATGATATTATAGATTACAAAGAAGAGAATCAGAAAAGGCATTATGAGTAGAAAGTCTCTGTCTATAAGACAATTTTGTGCTGTTTTTGCATGACATAATTACTTAAAGATGAACTTTAAAGCCCAAGGGGTGTTGTGCTTGTTTAAGGGAAAGGGAAGATGCAGACTTACTCCATAACTGGTCCCAAGTCTGGGGACAACCACAAAGTCTATGTTTTCAGCTCTGAAGTAGAGAAAGATAAATGCCTAGGATGTGTATGACAATGGAGCTCCTTTAAGAGGTCTAGGCTTTGATTTTGAGTATCAATGACATACAAATTACATGTTGATATATTGACTCTTTGTCATTGCTTTGTAAGTTAATTATTGTGGGAAAGTAAGAAAAGATTTACTGAACCAAAATTTCTTTGAAGACAACAAAATACTCTTTAGAAGAATGTTACCTATAAGTATTTTCTGAGTAATCATCACTCTAACTTTCCAGTACATAACCTAATCCTATGCTGAAACAAATTTCAAAGTGACTAAATAGACAATTCAACAGGCAAATGACTGATCCTGTGAGTGAATTCTACACCTTATTGAAATATTCAGGATTTCAAAAATACCGTTAAAGATATGTGATATTATAATATTTTTTTCTTTGTTCTCAGTTTTAATAGTAAAATCTCTGTAGTATAGCTGTGCCTCAAATATTGCATTCAGTTACTGGGGTCTGTAATTCCCATAAATACCTTAGTTTTTACATACTTTATGAATATGTCTTAACCCTTAGTATTTTGATTAGAGTGTGTTCTTTGGGTATATACCTAGAAATGGGATTGCTGGATTAAATGGTGGATCCATATTTATTTTTTCAGGAATCTCCATTTTGTTTTCCAAAGAGGTTGCATTAATGTATATTCTCGTCAACAGTATAAGGATGATTCCTTTTCTCCAAACCCTCTCCAACACTTTTTTCTAGTGTTTTTTTTAATATATAGGCCATTCTCATTGGTGTGAGGTGATATCTCATTGTGGATTTTATTCTGATGATGAATCATGCAGAGCATTTTTCACATGTCTGTAAGCCATCTGTGTATATTCTCTAGGTGGGTGTCTGCCCATTTTTTGCACGGGTCATGTTCTTTTTTGTGGCTAAGGTATATGAACTCTTTATATATTTTGAAGATACAGCTCTTCTCTAATATGTGTTGTGCAAATATCTTCTCCTATTTACTGGGTTGCCTTTTTTTTTAGTGGCAATTTCTTTTACTGTACAGAAACCGTTAGTTTTATGTAGTCCCACTTCTAGTTCTAGATCTCTTGCTATTTCCACCATATTTGTAGCTACTTTCTCCACTGAATTCTTGAAACTCTCATCCCTAAAAGTTGGCATCCACTTCTTTCAAACTTGTAATGTTGATATTTTGACCTCTTCCCATAAGCGACAAATGGTTTTAATAGCATCTAGGATGGTAAATCCTTTCCAGAATGTTGTCAATTTACTTTGCCCAGATTCATCAGAAGAATCACTAACTATGGCAGCTTATTAAATGTATTTCTTACTTTGTTAGTTGTCTATAAAGTTATTTTTAGTTTAAATTAACTTTATTGAAGGAACATTACATCATAATATTTGTATAGGCTTAAGGCGTGCAACATACAAATCCACATCTGTATATAATACATTAAACTCACCACCATTTTAGTTTTTGCTTCACTGTAATGTTAATCCCCTTAGAAATGTATTTTTAAAAACAAGACCTGAAAGTCAAAATTACTTTGTGATCCATGGACTACATAATGGATATTGTGTTAACAGGCACAAAAACAACATGAATATCATTGTGTGTCTTCATCAGAGCTCTTGGTTGACCAGGTGCACTAACAGTGGACAGTAATATTTTAAATGAAATCTGTTTTTTTCTGAACAAAAGGTTTCAATAATGGGCTTCTAATATTCCATGAGCCATGTTGTAAATAGATGTGCTAGCATTCAGACTTTGTTTTTCCAATTATAGAATATGAATAGCGTGGTTTAGTATAATTCTTAAGGGCCCTAGGATATTTTCTATGGTAAACAAGCATTGACTTAACATGAAGTTACCAGCTTCGTTAGCCCTTAACAAGAAAGTCACCCTATTATTTGAAAGCATTGTCTTCTCTCTTGCTTTGAAAGTCCTAGATGGCATCTTCTTCCAATAGAGACAGTTAGATGTTCTTAACTTGCTGTAGTTTCTACATCAGTCCTTGATGCTTCACCTTGCACTTTCATGTTATAGAGTTGGTTTCTTTTCTTAAGCTTCACGAACCAACTTCTTCAAAAATTCCTTCGCATTTGCCTCACTTCTTTGAGCTTCTACAGAATTAAAATGAGTTAGGACCTTTGTCTGGCATAAGTTTTGGCTTAAGGGAATATACTGTTTGCTTTCTAATCATTCGTATTTTTGATGGAGTAGCTTTTAATTTTCTTCAAGAACTTTTCCTTTGCGCTCAAAACTTAGATGTTTGGTGCAAGAGGTCTGGCTTTGGACTTAGCTTTTGACTTTACTTTTTCACTAAGTGTAATCATTTATACCTTTGGTTTAAAGTGAGACGAATGTGACTGAGGTATGCAAGAGTTCCCTTTTATCCACATCCTTGACATCACTTTTTCTCCTCTCTTCTTGAAGGAAGCCATTTTAACAGGTGTTAAATAGTATCTAATTGTGGTTTTGATTTGTATTTCCCTGATGCTTAGTAATGTTTGACATGTTTTCACGTGCTTGTTGGTCACTTGAATGTCTATTTAGGTCTTTCGCCCATTCTAATAAAATTGTTTTGCTATTGAGCCATGCGTGTTCTTTGTATATTTCGGATATTAACCCCTCGTCTGATATTTGATTTGCAAAATATTTTCTCCTATTCTGTAGATTGCCGTTTTATTTTATTAATTGTTAATCTCACTGTGCAGAAGCTTTTAAGTTCAATGTAGTCTCATTTGCTGATTTTTGCTTCTGTTTTTCATGCCTTTGGTGTTATATCTAAAAGTCATCACCAAGATCAGTGTTGAATAATTTCTTCCATATTCTTTCTTCTGGGAGTTTTTATAGTATCAGATCTTGTGTTTAAGACTTTTGTCCATTTTGAGTTAGCTTTTATGAATAGTGTGAGATAGGGATTCATTTTTATTTTTCTGTATATTTTTATCCAGTTTTCCCAGAAAAATTTGTTGAAGAGACTGTCATTTTCCCTTTGAGAATTCTTGACTCCCTTGTCTAATATTAGTTGATCAAATATTTAGAGATTTTGATTCTAGGCTCTCTATTCTGTCACATTGGTCTCTGTGTATATTTTTTGTAACATGCAGTTTCTATTACTATAACTTTGTGGTATAGTTAAAAATAAAATAGTGTAATACCTTAGTTATTTTTTTTCAGAATTGTTTTGGCTATTTGGGGTCTGTTGCAATTCCATGGAAATTTTAAGATTGCTTTTTCTGTTTCTGTGAAATTACCATTTTTACTTCATGGGTGTTTCATTGAATCTATAGATGGCTTTGTGTAGTATGAACATTTTAACAGTATTGATTCTAAAAATCCATGAACATGGATATATTTCCATTTGAGTTCTTCAATTTACTTCCACTGATGCATGTAGTATTCACTATACAACTTCTTTAGTTCCTTCTTTAAATTTATAACTAAGCATTTTATTGTTTTAGATGATATTATGAAAGGGATAGTTTTCATACAGAAAACTTCCTTTTTCAGATGTTTCATCATCTGAAAACCAACTGACGTCTATATGTTATTATTGTATTCTGCAAATTCACAAAAATTGATGACCAATTTTAACAGTTATTTTTGGTTGAGTCTCATCTGCAAATAATGACAGTTTTACTTATTCCTTTTTGATTGGTATGTGTCTTATCTTTTTCTTGCCTAAGTGATCTTGTTAGGACTTGTAGTACTATATTGCATAAGGATGGTAAGAGTGGACATCATTGTTTTTTTTCCAAAACTTAGAGAAAAAAGTTTTCAATTTTTCTCCAATGAGTATGAAATTAACTGTGGTTTTGTCATATGTGGCATTTATCATGCTGGAGTATGTTCTTTATATACTCTTTCTGTCAATGATTTTTTTATCATGAAAGGATGCTGTATTCTGCCAAATGCTTTTTCTGCATCTATTGAGATTATCATGTAATTTTATCTTTCATTTCATTAATGTAATATATTAATATTAGTAATTTGTGTCTGTTGAAACATCCTTGAATCTTTTAAGTCCACTTGATCATAGTCTATAATCCATTTAAAGTGCTCTTGAATTTAGTTTTTAAATAATTGTTGAGAATTTTTACATCCATATTGGTCAGGGATATTAGTGTGTGGTTTTAGTTTCTAACAGTGTCCTTATCTGACTTTGGTATCAAGATAATGCTGGCTTCATAGAATAAGTTTTAAGTATTTCCTCCTCCTCAACATTTGGAAGAGTTTGAAAATGATTTACCTTAATTATCGAAATACATTTTAGAATTCACAAATGAATTATGGTCCTTGGATTTTCTGAACTGGAGGATTTTTGATTATTAATTCAATCTCTTTACTCATTATTTGTCTGTTCAGATTTTATATCTCTTTCCAATTAAGTTTTAGAGCATTCCCAGAAATTTATTCATTTGCCCTAGGTTATTTAATTTGTTGGTATATATTTGTATCAATCACTTGTGATCTGATATATTTTATACATTCAACATCAGTTATAATATTTCCTCTTTTACTTGTAAATTTATTTGAATCCTTATTTTTCTCACTATATATAAAAGTTTGTCAATTAAAAAGTCTTTTCAAAGAAGCAGATTATTTTGCCCATTCTATTGTTTTTATGGCTCTATTTCATTTATTTCTGCTTTGGCATTTATTTCCTTACTTCTATTAACTTGGACTTATTTTGTTCTTCATCTAGTATTTTAAGGTAAAATTAATTTTGTTTATTTGAGATCTTTCTTAATATATGCATTTATCACTACAAACTTCCTTCTCGGAACTGCTTCTGCTGCATCCCAGAAGTTTTTATATGTTGTATTTCCATTTTCATTTGCTTTGACTTTCTATTTCCCCTTTGATGTATTCTTTGACCCGTTGGCTATTTAGTGTGTTGTTTAGTGTCTACATAGCTGTGTAATCTCCCATTTTTATTTTGTTGATTGTAGTAAAAAAGGATAATTTGGTATAATTGAAAGTTTCTTAAATCTGATAAAATTTATTTTGTGTCTTATAATGTGATTTATCCTGGAAAATGGTCCATCTGTGCTTGAGAAGAATGTATATTCTGTTGCTCTTATATGGAATGTTCTCTCTACATATTGGCTATATTTATTTTAAAGTATGGTTTAATTACAAAATTTCTTTGTTGATTGTGTTGCTGGCAGTGGGATATTTAAGTCTTCTATCATTGCATTGCTGTATGTTTTCCCTTTTGGATTTCTTAGCGTTTATTGAATATATTTCAGTGCTCTTAAGTTGAATGTGAATATATTTATGATTTTATATATTCTTAATGAACTCATCCTTCTATCATTATATAATGCCCCTTTGTCTTATAATTTTTAGCTTACATCTATTTTGTCTGATATTAAGTATGATTATCTCCACTTCATTCTGGCCACCACTTGCATAGAATATCGTCTTCTATCCTTTCATTTAGAGCCTGTGTATATCTTTAGACCTGAAATCAATTTCCTTTAGGCAGCATGGAGTTGGATTAAAAAATTCACCCAGCCATTCTGTGCATTTTGATTGGTGAATTAAATTCAATTGCATTTATCTTAAAATTTAAAGATATTTATTGAAGTGACTTGGGTTTGAAAAAATAATATAAGGCCACAAGTACAAGTTCACCATTTGTCAAACATATGAAAATACACCATAGTCACTAGGCCGCTATCAAGTGACCAAAAGTCCTTCACCATTGTTCATTAGACCCTCACCCATTTGGTTTCACTCCCTACCCATTTCCCTACTGGTAACCTCAGTCCTACTGTCAATTTCCAATGGTTGGTTTTTGCTCTGTCTGTTCATTTGTTTTTTTTCTCTTTATATTCCGCATGAGTGAGATCATCTAGTATCTATCTTTCTTATTCTGACTTATTTCACTTAGCATAATCCCTTCTAGTTTCATCCATGTTGCAAATGGCAAGGCTTTATCATTTTTAGAACTGTGAAGTATTACATTGTGCATATGCACCACTTTATCCATTCATCTGATGATGAACATTTATGTAACTTCCAATTCTTCACTTTTGCAAATAATGCTGCAACAAACATGAGGGTGTATATATCTCTGTGGATTAGTGTTTAAATAGGTTTTTCTGTAAATATCTCCTTCAGAAGTGAGATGATAGTATAATATGGAATTTCCATTCCCAGTTAAATACAAATTTTAAGTACATACTTTTATTCATAAGGGTTGCAGCAATTTACACTACCACTGACAGTGCAAAAGTGTTCTCATTTTTCTACATCCTCACCAAATTTTTTTGTTTCTAAGTCTTTTGGATAGTAGTCATTCTCACAGGTGTAAGGTGATAACTCATTGCTGTTTTGATTTTCATTTCCTTAATTACAAACAAGGAAGATTAACTTTTCATATGCCTGATGATTATCTGTATGTCCTATGGATTAATGTTTATTCAGTTTTTCTCTGGAATTTTTTATTAAGTTATTTGTTTTTCTTTTGTTGAGTTTTATGAGTTCCTTGTGTATTTTGGATATTGAACCTTTTCATACACATGATGTGCAATATCTCCTCTCAATCAGTAGGATATTTTTTCATTTTAGTGATAATTTCTTTTGCTGTGCATCAGATTTTTAGTTTGAGGCAGTTCCATTTATTTTATTTTTGTTTTTGTTTTCCTTGCCACTGGAGTTGAGTCCCCAAAGACCTCTCTATAAGGACAATGTCATGGAATGCATTGCCTATGATTTCTTCTAAGTATTTTATGGCTTCCATTTTGTATCCAAATCTCTAATCTATTTTGAATTAATTTTTGTGTATGGTGTTAGAGAGTGACCCACATTCATTCAGTTTTCCCAATACCATGTGTTGAGACTTTCCTTTCTCCATTGCGTGTTCTTTGCTCCTTTTTGTGAATTAACTGACATATATGCATGAGTCTATTTCTATGTAAGAGTGAAATTTCTAGAAATTCCACTGATCCATGTCTCTGTTTTTATTCCTAAGCCATACACATTTTTAAAAAATCATTATTGCTTTGTAGTATAGCTCAAGATCTGGAAGTGCCATACCTCCACTTTGTGATTGTTTTGCTATTTGGTTTATTTTGTGATTCCATACAAATTAAATTATTTTTTCTATTTCCTTGAAAAACACTGGTGGGATTTTGATGGACAGTGCATTAAATCTGTATATTACCTTAGGCATGATGTCCATTTTAACAATGTTAATTCTTCACCAGCATTAACATGGAATATCTTTCCATCTCTTTGCATCTTCCTCTATGTTAACAGTATCTTATAGTTTTAATTATACAGGTCTTTCACCTCCTTTATTAAGTATATTCTAGAGTTTTCATTTTATTTCTATTATGAATGGGATGGCTTTCTTGATTTCATTCTTCTTTGTCTCATTGTTTGCATATAAAATGCAGTGGATTTCTGGAGATTAACTTTGCAGTCTTCCACTTTACTGCAATCATTAACTAATTCTAGTATTTTTTGTAGTCTTTAGGGTTTTCTGCATATATTACGTCATCTGCAAATAGTGATAGTTTTAGCTCTTATTTTCCAACTTGGATTCATTTTATTTCTTCTTATCTAATTGTTCTAAGATCTCCAGTAAAATGTTAAATAACAGTGGTGGGAATGGACAACATTGTCTCATTCCTGACCTTAGAAGAAACACTTTCCATTTTCCACCATTGAGCATAATGTTGACGGTAGCTTTCTCATACATAGTCTTTATCATGTTAAAATACATTTCTTCTTTCCCAATGCGATATAGAGTTTTAATAAAAATGTGTGCTGAATCTCATCATGTGCTTTCTATGCATCTATTAATATGATCATACGATTTTTCCCTTGCTTTTGCTGATGTGGTGTATTCTTTTAATATATTTGCATATGTTGAACCATCCTTGTATCCTGGGATAAATCCTACTTGGTCATGATAGATGATCCTTTTGATATATCATTGGATTTAGTTTATTAATATTTTATTGAGGATTTCTGCATCTATGTTTATCAGAGATATTGGTAGATAATTTTCTTTCTTTGTGGCATTCTTGTCTGCTTTTGCTATCAGTGCAATATTGGTTTCATAAAAAGTTTTAAAAAGTGTTTCCTATTCTTCAATTTTTGGAAAAGTTTGAAAACAGCAAGTATTAATTATTCTCTGAAAGTTTGTTAAAATTCACTGGGTTTTTATTTGGAGGAGACTTTTGATTACTTATTCAATTTCCTTGCTTGTGATAGATCTGTTCAAATTCTCCTTTTCTTCCGATTCAGTCATGGTGGTCTGTATGATTCTAAAAATCCACCCATATCCTCTAGGTTGTCCAATTTATTGTCATAGAGCTGCTCATGGTAGTCTTATGATACTTCATATTTCTGATCTATTCATGTAATGTGTTGTCTTTAACTTCTAATTTAAGTTATTAGAATTTTATCTCCTTTTTCTTAGTGATCCTAACTTAGATTTGTCAATTTTGTTCATTGTTTTCAAAGAACCAGCTTTTGTTTTCATTGATCTTATGTGTTGTCTTTAAGATTTCTATTTTATTTATTTCTGCTGAAATTTTTATTATTTTCTTCCTTCTACTGACTTCTGGTTTCAATTTTTCTTTTTCTGGTTACTTTAACTGTAAAGTTAGACTGTTTTTTGTGAGTTTTCTTATTTATTGATGTGGGCATGGATTGCAATAAACTTCCCTCCTAGTACTGCTTTTACTTCATCCTATAAGTTCTGGCAATTCCTGTCTTCATTCTCAATTTTCTCAAGTACCATTCTATTTCTCATTTAATTTTCCTTTTTACCCAAAAGTCATTCAGAAGTATCTTGTTTAGCCTCTACATATTTTGCATTTTACAGCCTTTTTAATAGTTGATTTATTGTTTTATGCCACTGTGAACAGAGAAAATAGTTGGTATGATTTCTGTTATTTTTAATTTGTTGAAACTTGTGTTTTCCCCCTCAGCATATGGTTTATTTTGAGCATGTTCCATGAGCACTTGAGGAAAATGTGAATTCTGCAGTTGTTGGATGAAGTGTTCTATAAATGTGTATTATACCATGTGTTCTAATTTGTCATTTAAGGCAGTTATTTCTCTGTTAATTTTATGTCAGTTGTTTTCATTGTTTTCCCTCCAAGTGAGGTGCTGAAGTCTCCTATAATCATCATGTTGTCATTGATGTATCTCTTCAGTTCTGTTAATAATTTATGAATGTTGATGAAATTCATTTTTACTTGGTTCATATATTAGCTGAATAATATAAGGCATAGCTTACTATGCCTTCTTGCTGAATTGACCTCTTAATCATTAAGCAATATCTATCCTTGTCTTTTGTTACCTTATTTGGTTGAAAGTTTATTTTATGTAAATATGACTCTCCCTGCTTTTTTAGGTTACAGTTTGATTATAGGGTTGTCTTCTAACTTTTCACTTTGAGTCTGCATATCTTTCTAACGTAAATGAATTTTCAATATATAGCAGAAAGTTGTGTTACATTTAGTAAGCCATTTGACCACTCTATGCTTTTTGATTGGTGAATTCACTCCATTAACATTTTAGGGTGGTTATTGAGACTGCCAGAAGTAACTGTCTTATATTTGATTTTTCGGTCAAATCTTACATCTCTGGTGGGGTTTCTTCACTTAAAAGACTTAGCTCTCTCTGCCTTTCTGACATTTTTAAGTTCTCATCCTCTAAGTCGGTTACTTTTTCTTCCATCTGATCTGCTCCTTACCTGTGCTCTCCAATGAATTTATCATCTCACTAATTTAATTCTTCAGCTTCAGAATTTATGTATGGTTCCTTCTGAAAATATGCATTTGTTTGATAAAAACTTTTATGTTCATTAATTTTATTTCTGAGCTCATTGAATTGCCTTTCTTTTGTAGTCTTTTGTAGTTTATTGCATTTCTTCAAACAGCTGTTTTTAATTCTTTACCACATACATTTCAATAGTCCATGACATCTTATTTTTGTGATACCATGTTTCCTTGATTTTCCATAGTATTTATGTATATGTGTCTCTGCTTAGTGAAGGATTTATTTACCTTGACTCTTTTGCTCAATAGGCTGGTAATTAGAAACCTTTCTTATATTCCAGAAGATGGTGCTATAGTTCAAGTTTTTGGTTTTTTCCTACTGGAGCCTGCTCTTGGGGCTGATATCAGGAGGGACTGTACCTGGGAGTTTGCAAAAACAGTTGACTGTAGCATAAAGGATGGTTGTGGTTTTAGCATCTGGAACTTAAAGGATGCTCATGACCCAGTAGGGGTATCTTTCAATAGGTGATTCCCTGAAGTTTGAGGGTAGCCTCTCTTCTGAAATCTTGAATCAGAAAGCAGGAAACATGTTCTTTCAATGCCCTTTGATATTCTTGTTTGCATCTTTCCCTTTCCTTTATACTGCCTCAGAAGTCTACGTGATACAAGAGAGAAGTGTGTCTCCTCAGCTGCAACTCACTCAGACAGGAGCTTGTCACTCACTACTTTCAATTTCCATCTCCTCTGACAGAGAGGCTGTCCTGCTACCTCAAGAGTCCAGTGTGTCACACTGAGGTGTTTCAACTTGCTGCTCTGCCACCAAACTTGTCTCTATCCCTCTGTGATGGTGTGACAAGTTCTCCTTTCTGGCTGCCTGTATCTGTGCAAATTCTCTATGCAAAATCTCCCATGAGTTATTCCTTTCCTGATCACGACAAGTGGGAGTGGAACCGATTAAGTGACTCCCTTGAGTCTATAACCCACTCTGAGGTCCTATCCACTCACTTTTAAATGACTAGATGGGTAGAAATATCCTGGGTGTCCTGATGGAATGTGCAGAGGTACTTTTGTTTGGTTATGGATGTCAAATTCATTATAAATCAAAGGGAAGAGAAAAAAGAGGACGCACCACCATGACATGACTGATATCACTCCAGCATCTATGATCCTGCAGGGACATTTAGACTATAGGGACACAGGACACCAAAAAGTCAGGTTTAACAGCAAAATCTTTGTCATCTGATATAGAATGAATTGTGTCTTCCTAAAATTCGTATTTGAAGCCCTAACCTCTAATATGACTGTATTTGGAAATAGGGTCTTTAAGGATAATTAAGATTTATTGATAGCTAATGGTGGGGCTCTGATGGAAATGGATTAGTGTTTTTACAAGAATAGACACCAGAGACCCCTTCTTCTTACACACATTCAGAGGCAAGGTTATATAAGCACATAGTGACAATGCGGTTCTCTTCAATCAGGAGAAGAGTTTTCATTACAAATTGGTTCTGCTGGACCTTGATCTGGAATTTCTAACCTACAAAACTGTGAAAAATGACTATTTTGTTTAATTCTACCAGTCTATGGTATTTTGTTATGACAGCCTGAACAGATTGATATAAATTTTGGCAATATTCTTCAAGGAAATGGAAGAGTAACCTTGAAAGGTTGCCTCTTTAGTTCCGAAAGTTGGTACTATTACCTAAGTTTCAATAGCTCAGACAGCCTCCAGCCAAAGCCTTGTGAGTAGGACTGCACTGGAGAGGCATGAGGGAAGGCTGGTTGCTTGGCAGAGACTTGAGAGTGTGATCCCCCACTCAACAGAGGTATGGTGACAGGAATCCAATCCCAATGAGTGCAGAAAAAAGGACTGCAACACCAGTGGGTCTGTATGGCAGGACATTTAGCAAAAAAGTACTATTCTTGTGATTTAAGATCTAATGGAATTTTTCTTGCTACATTTTTTTAATTGCTTGGGACCCACAATCCTTCCTTTCTTATTTTTCTCTTTTGGAGTGGCAATATCTACCTTATACTCATCTTATACCCATTGATTTTGGAAGCACATAACTTCACTAATTACACAAGTTTTACAACTGGAGAGAAATTTTGCCTCAAGATTAATTGTACCTTAGGTTTCTGATTTAAGTGATATTTAGATGAGGCTTTGGACTTTAGAGCTGATGTTAGAACAAGTTAAGACTTTGGGGGCAGCTGGGATAGCATAAATGAATTTTACATATGACAAGGGCATGCATTTGGGAGCACAGGGGTGGAATATTATTAACAGAATTATATCCCCCAAATTTCTATGTTAAATCTTAATCCCAAATGTGACTGAATTTGGAGTGAGGAAGTAATTAAAGTGGTCCTTTGATCCCATTGGAATCATATTCTTAAAAGAAGAGACACTAGAGAATGCACCCCACCCTTTCTTTTTGAAGGTCAAAAGAAGTCTGAAGGGCAAAGTGGTTCTCTTTGAACAACTAAATAAAATAAATACTCCTTCCTCCTCTTTTTCCTGTCTGCCTGCTGCTTGCTTTCATTCCTGCCTGCACCTTTCCTTAAAAAAAAAAATTTTGTTAGCTAAGTCATTCAATCTGTGGTATTTTGTTATGACAATCAGAGAAGACTTCTGCGATTTTTCTAGGCAATGAATCTGGCTTGGTATGAATGTCCAGGCTACTTTCTCCCCAGCTTAATGCAAGGTGAGGCCAAAAACCTCATATAGTTTTTTTGTAAGATTGTATTTTCTTTCTGAATCACTTTTAAAAATATAAACTGAATCTATATAACAGCCTTGAATAATCTCACAATTCTATAGACAGTTGGAAAGGGCTGTGAATGATTTAACAAGACTCTACATACTATATATGGGATTTATATCAAGAAAAGCTTACTATCAGCCAACCCACAACTTCATAAGGCACTGAGATTGATGAGTGTAGGGATTAAAAAAAATGTCGAATCTTCATTTAGAGTGGATTTTACATGGAGACTTTGATTAAATCTGGTAGCCCTATGATTCAACTAGGTAAATTACAAACAATTATTTGTGTTGAAAGCATTTGATTTATAGGAAGATTTCAATAAAATTTTGTTGACTTGCAAGATAAACTGTCTCACGTTTTCAGAAGCTCCACCAAAGAGGAAATGATTCTTATGCCAACTTATAGTAATGGCTTGGTTTTATTAAACATCTAGGTACAGGTATTATTAGGTAGTTACTAAGTAAGGTATATAATGTTTTAAATATTACTTTATTTGTACAAATAAATCTTTGTATATATTTATATAAATATATCTTTGTATATATTTTCATTGAAGATTATTCCAACAATACAGATGAAACAATTGCCTTTGTCCACCCCACTTTATCATCAACTCCTACCCCAACATTTAGTGTGTCTTCAATAAATTTGTCAATGTGTTTATGTACATAAACATTTATGACACATATACTTTTATTTTATTTGGCATTAAAAACATACTGGAAGCATTCTGTGGTCATTTAGCGGTTAAGTCCACTGCCTCCAGCAGATGCAGTCCACATACATCCTGAGAACCTGGGTTCACAACCTAGGGCAGGGTAGGGGGAAAAACTAGGATGAACAACTAAATAAAATAAAAGTTCTTTCTCCCCGCCTGCCTCCTGCTCACTTTCATTTCTACCTGCACCTTTCCTTAAAAAAAAATCAAAGAAATTTCCTAGATCATAATGTACGTATTGTACAGCATTTGGTTTTTGAACTTTACAGTAAGTCTAGGTGAAGTTTCCTGTCAGTTTATAGAGACCATCTCATCAAATTTAACATCTGCATAATATTCCAAGCAAATTGTCACCATTCTTTAGCTATTTCGATGCATAATTTGTTCCAGAGGTTCGTAAATTCCATCACAATTTTTAAAGTTTTCAAATATTTCTCCGATATTCTTGCTAAGAAAGCATTTGCCTCTCTAGAAAAGATGCATAGATATAGAGCATGGGACAAAAGCCAGCAAATATTTGGAAATTTAGTATTCATTCATAAAAGGATCTCTAAGAGGTGGCACAAATTCATATTCCCAGAAAAAGTGTACAGTAGTATTCATGCTCCTTCACTCTCAACTTTTGGTGTTATTCACCTCTTCAATATTTGCCAATTTGATGGATGAGAGATATTGGAAAAAGCATCCTTTACATAAATATGAGGGTCTAGGGATGGCAATCCCTTTGAATTTGTATGTAATGATCATCTCAAAATGACCTCAAGCTGATCATTCTCAATTTGGGGAGACAACAGGAAAGGGATAACGGGGTAAACAAATAAATTGAAGAGAGTGATGTTAACAAGAAGGTAGAAAAGGAGTTTCGAACCATCAGAAATACTGATATGAAGAAATGTCTATGCATGAAAATACCTTCATGTGAGATTTGGATTCCTGGGAGAGTTCCAGAATTTGAATGGAGTACAGAAGTGAATGAAGATGCATTGAAGATAGTAAGGAGAGTCTCATATTACATGTGCTACCCCTATTCTAAGCCCATGTGAATAGTACAGAGGGATCCCTTCTGCTTGGAGGAAAGTGAGTGAGGTGAACATCTTATGTTGTCATGAACCTCAGCACCAGGTTCAGCACAATGAATTTTATCTCTTACGTTTTATTTGAGGTCCATGAAGCCAAGAAATTAAAGAGGCACAAAGCGTAATAAAAAATCTATTGAGCAAGCATTGCTGTCACAGTCCAGAGACACGAGCTCCCAGGTAGTGATGAATCACCAAAATAACTCCTTTAATTAAACAATATGGCATCATTTAGTTTTTGAAACTAAACACAAGAGAAATTAGGTTGCCACACATACCTTGCCAAATGTAAACATGCATTCATCTTGACACTAGGCCTATCAGTAGAAGCAAATTATAAGCAACAGCAGCAAAGTCACACGAGTAAATGATAAATAAAAAAACACTTCCCATCAGTGGAGTGAGAAAGCATTATTTATTCAGTCAGTAGTAGGTAACAACTAACTACTGGAGGAAAATCAAGGTGGCCAAAACCACGCTATGGACCTGTGCATCAGGATCAAAATATTTTTAATAATCAAAATATCACCTTTTCTGGACACATATCAGAAAGAAGGGAAGAAACTATACCAATATCCTAAGTATTTATTTTTGGTGTGTGTTGGTGAGGGAGAACAACATAATTTGTGTATTCTGATATAAACTTTTCTATGTTTTTGTAACAAAAAAGAAAACAGAATTTTCACATCTTTGATACATGGCGAAGGAAAGGTGATTTTTAAATTTTAAGAATAGCTTTCCTTGTTTTCCTTTTTATAAAGGATTATCACCTCTTTCCTTTTGACAAGAATCTTTGTGAAATCATGAACATTAGAGAAAAAAGTACAGGTAATTAAATAAAAATAACCCAAATACTACTGTTCAGTAGAATCACTATTAGCCTTCTCTAAAGCCTCATTGCATCTCTAGTTTGTGTGTATTAAATTGACCCTGAGATCATACATAGCATGATAACCATTGTATGATTTTTATGTTCACTTTCTAAGTATAATTCATTGACTTGACCCCATGTATGAGGTTCTTTGCAAGTACGATTGATTTATTTGCCCTCTTACCATCAAATCAAGTCTCTTTTGTGACATAATGCCATATATTCTGGGTATTGGAACAGAAGCATTTGCTTCCAAAATCACGAAAGAATATATCAAGATGCCAATATAGCTAGAATTCCCATGCAGTGACTTTTTTCCCAATAATTCCTAGCAAGTAGATAATAATGGCAACCTGAATATAATGAGTGGGAGCTTCCATTAGGCCTCCTATCAAACATCTGTCTAGGGTCTCTTATAGGGCAATGATTCTATGCCAATGCCCTAAATGCAATTTAATCAATGATTAGTAGACACAGTTAGGTAACTTTTTCCTAATTTATTGTGTGAGTCTGAAAGATATTAGGAAGAAAGATCAGAATTCATGAAATCGAAGTTTTTGTAATGTGGATCTGTTGTTTCCCAGAGGGGTATCTAAGACACTGCAAAGATATGTTGGCTCCCCGACAGGACTGAATATTACAGGAGCTATTGCAAAAGTGTAGACTTCTGACTGCCCTGTTTGTATCATGCTGGCTCAGTTCTCCAGGGTCTGAAACTGCTTCTGGATCACCTTCAGTTTGAACTAGTTTGGGTGACATGCAGCAGAGACAGTCAGGCTGACCCCAAATCTTCCTAGAATCAGACATGGTTCATGGGCTCATAGACTGCAACAGCTAAACAGATACGCCTGCTTGGGACACAACATTCTTGTGAGTTCTTTAACAACTGAGAGGGTTTTGTGACCTGGTCTGGTCAACAATAAGCGTTCTGAATGTCACTTAATGCTCAAGGGTCATGTTTCACCCCTGCCCTCCTCTAAGCAGCCTGTACCCAAGTCCACAACTTCCATAAATAAACCTCGGCAGGTAAACATCTCATATTTTCTGAGTTCCAAGAAGAGTAACTGGTTGAGTGGGTCACAGAAGGAATTTCAGGGCCTGAAAATCCCGTTAATATACTTTGAGACAATTCTATGGTTTTATTCTTACCCCAGAGCCCTGTCTTCAGAGATGTCTGACACCTCCATTTCTTAAGCATTTCTGAGGTGCTCTGACTCCAGTATGCTTTCTCCTCTTTGGCTCTAGAATATGGCATCATAATGGGTCTACTAGAACGAATGCAGGAGTAACTGTCAGAGCTATGGGACCCCGTACCAGACTTTCCAGTAACGTTAGGGTCTTGGTTGAGTTTTTTGCTCTGCTCTGGCCTCTTCTGTGAAACAGAATATTGCCTAACCCTGCCACACACCTAGAAATGTTGTGAGGTATAAGTAGATAGCACTTGTGAAAGTCCTCTGTGTTTATAGACGAGGGATAAA